>JAEIIM010030934.1:0-20103 GCA_018874515.1 Drosophila greeni | reverse complement strand
GGGCTTTCAAATTAAAATATTTTGATTGTCATACATTTAAATTCGATTAAGTTTATCGACGTCTGAAGCTTACTACGCATCTGGCATATCTATCGATTGTGGCGTCATCGACTTGTTTACGTGCGATGACAGGAGCGGTTCCTGTTAGCGATCGGTTTATTTAAAATTTAAATTTTATGGAACCTTTTAAATGATATTTAACAACTAATTTAGACTATTAACATAGATTATTTATTATTTTTTATAGTTTTATAAATATATAAATATTTAATATTAATTTTTGTTTGGATTAGGAAGTAGAATTAGGTTTAAAATTTCAAAAAGCTTTCTTTTAAAATATATTTTTAACGGTCTAATTTTCATAGGAAGGATTCAGCAATGCCTTAGCCTGCAGGAATATCATCAGAATGGCTTAAAGCTTAAAGAAGACTGAAGAAAGCACTATATACCCCTCAAAATCCATCAGATAGTGCCTCAAAATCAACGAAAATAAAACGTATGTAGATAATGCTTCATATATTCTTATTTGTTATTATTTACCTAGTATATGCATTCTATTCCAGAGCACACTCAACTCAATTTGGACGATAATGGACCCCACTTAAGCCGCTCGCAAGATAAGAAAACAGATGCGCCTTCCGGGTGGGCCTGCTCCCACCTCCATTTGCCGGCATTTCGCCCCTGACCGACCGAGAGAGAGCGAGGAAGAGCAAGCAGAGAAATCTAATCAGTGGAATTAGAATTAAGTAGTTGGAACCAGGCTAGCGAATTAATTGCGACGTGTTCAGAGTCAGTCACCAGACGGCCGCCAGACAAGGCACACACAAGCAAATATCTCTGGAACACGATGGGCAGCGATGGCGATAAGGATAGCTTCTCGGGCGATATCTTGCGGCCACTCAGCGATAGCGAGGTGGACGAGCTGCTCGATCTGTACAGGGCCAGGCTGGGCGAGAGGAACTTCTACTATTTGCTGATGTACAACCAGCGCAAGTGGGACCGCCAGCTGGACGAGGCCCAGATCTCGCGCTCCGATCCCGCCTACATATCCCTGCGCAAACAGTTCTTCACCCACCGGAGCGGCGACTTCCGCCAGTGGGGCACCTATGTCAGCCTGCACCGCGACATTGTCCAGAGCGTCTCGTTCTTTAGCTGGCAGCCGGATGGCGCCACCGAGATGTGGCAGTGTCTGGAGCAAACCAAACGCATCGAGTGGACGCAGGGCGCCCTCTTGACCAATGTGGATCTGGCCTTTTCGGATCGCATCAAGGAGCTGGCTCGCCAGCGTGGTGTCACTGGCATGCAGCCGCGTCAATGCTACGGCATGGTCCTGCCACATCAGGCTGCCCTCGAGGCCGAGGTGCCGGAGCTGCTCTCCGAGTTCGAAATGCGACGACTGACGGACGAGGATGCGGCCGCGGTGCACGCCATCTGGCCCAACAGCGGCGAAGGGTCGCTGGCCTACCTCCGGGCTTTGATTCGCTTCAACAGGACGATGGGCATTTGCCGGAGCGACACGGGCGAGCTGATAGCCTGGATCTTCCAGAACGACTACGCCGGACTGGGGTGAGTTGTTGTTTGGCCCTGGGAAAAGCTGCTCTCCCAACTAATCTGGAAATTTGCTCCTTTCCGATCCCAGCATGCTGCAGGTCCTGCCCAAGGCGGAGCGACGTGGACTGGGCGGTCTGCTGGCCGCTGCCATGACTCGCAGGATAGCCAGGGGCGAGAAGGATCTCACGCTGACCGCTTGGATAGTGGCCACCAACTGGCGCTCGGAGGCTTTGCTCAAGAGGATTGGCTACCAGCAGGAGCTGGTCAACGAGTGGATAAAGCTGTTGTAGATAGTCCTGGAGAGGGTTTAGTTTTTGGGGGTTTTGGTTGCCAGGTCAGGGATAAGGAGGAAGAATTTATGTATGTATCGATATTGTATCAATAATTGATCGATCAAAAGTCGATAGGTAAATAAATATATATAAAATTTACGTTTATATTATTTTCTTAGTCCATAATCTTTTGGATTTGTTAAGGAAAAATCAACGAAATCACATTTTTTGATATTTCTTCGATAAAAACGATGTCTTTCAAGTTAAATTCGATATTTTTCGATAGTTAAAATTACGATAGACAACAAGTTTACTAATTTTAGACATGATATCGAATATATTTCAATATTTTAAAGTTGTATGCATACTTAACCGATCAAACTTTTAAGATATATCAAATTTTGGGGTTATTTTCAACATAATTATATACAAATATCCAACTATTCCTTCCCAAGTGAGACTACAACCTTTGCATTTGCTATCTGTGCCTATGTACATGGTCAACAATTTTATTTTGAATACACTTTTCGGCTTAATCGAAATTCAAAAACAAATTCGAAACTAGCGGGTCTGTGTTTTTGGCAGGGGCAAGGGACGGGACAAGGGGGATATGGAAATCGGGGCGGACACACGAACTACTTATTTACACACACTCAATCGCGCCTCTATCTCTACTATCAAAAATACAATTTGCATTTTGGGCCAACTGAAGAGGCACAACAAGCGGTTGTCTTATTTTCTTTTAAATCGTTCTGTTTCATCGATCGTTTTACTTAGCACCTTTAACGTATTCGTACTTCTCTAAATTCAATTTAAATTACAAAGTTTAGGAAAGGGAAATGCAAATCAAGCTAACTATATGTCCAACTTAAAGGTAAACATAAGCGAGAACTCGTCAAGTTGGATTCTACTTAAGATTATCATTTAGAGTCGTGCCTCTTTAGTCAGCTGTGTATAATACATAGAGCTTGTAGAAAATCATTTAAAGTTCGATGATCATCTTCCAAGAGATGAGTTGATAAGGAAACAAATACATATATGTACACATTACATACATTTCGAGGAGAGAAGGGAACAGAGAGAGATAGGGAGGGATCGCTGGAGATAGAGAGAGAGTCGGGGTATACGTCACATTCACTAAACTACAAACTACACAAACAGCAGCCGCGTGGCAGCCGTTCCGCTTGGCATTCCGCTTCCATTCGCCAGCAAACTATTGCCCGGCGTCATTGTCGTCGCCCGGTGCAGGCCATTGGATAGCTTCCCATTCACGGAGCCCCGGTAATAGGGATCCGTTTGCTGCTCCAGCGGCTGGTACTTGATGTGCGAGCTCTGCGAGAGCGGCAGCGTCGGGGCCTCGCGGCCCTTGGTTATTTGCTTGGCCCGATTGTAGCACAGCACGCCGACAATGGCCAGCGTCATGCCCAGGCAGTTGATCCACGTCACGGGATTGCCCAGAATGAGCAGCGATACGGCTATGACGAAGATGCGCTTCGAGGCGCTGGCCACCGCATACGTGAGCGGTGTGACCAGGGAGAGGACACTGAAGGCGATGATGTTCTGCAGCCAGTTGAGCACGCCGTCCGCGAAGAGCAGGGCAATCACTCGATAGTCCAGGTTTTTCTATAAGAAAAAGGAACATGAGAGAATTTGTAATGGAATTTAGGGGATATTTTTACAGTTTCATTGATATTTTAATTAAAAATGCAATATCTTTCGATGTGATATCGGAGATTAAGGCACAAAAGTCAGAAGAATAAGTTGTTTTGCCTTTTTTACCAGGTTTTCTAGTGGTTATCCCCTACTAAATAACTAACTAAATAAACACCAAGATAAACACAGGTGTTTCTAAGCAAATTAACAAAAGAAAAACATAGGTAGTTCCATGTAGAACAGTTCTAACTATCAAAACGCACAGAAAACTATTGAGACTTTCAGCAATTTGCCTAAATTACTAGCATCTATCATAATAATCAAAATGAAAGTAACATTTCTAAAGATAAGATTGCTGAACAGAGATCTCCACTCCCACTTCACTTTACTCACAATGGCATTGTGGCGGAAGACAGCAAAGCTGTCCACATACAGCCAGAGGGGCAGGAAGATGAACAGCGACAGCTTTCCAAGCAGGTGCAGCAGCCGCAAGTGATGAATGTTGGTGTCCTTGAGGACCTGAGGAGGATGCAAAGATGCGAAGATTAAAGTTTTTGGGCTTTGGGGAAAGTCAAACAATTAGACACTACCTTCTTGGAGAAAATGTTCTGCATGGAGAAGCCCATCGTGGAGATGAGGGCACTGATCAGGCCCATCATATCGAAGGAGATCTCCGTGACGGTGGCAATGCCCACGCCCGCTATGATGGGCAGCAGGCTCAGGTACACGAGCGTTGGCTGTTTCTCGCCGAAAAAGAGGCGCGTAAGGACGACAGTGAAGAGTGGCATTGTGGCTTTAACTGGAAGGTGGAAAAAATTAAGGTTTAATTATAATAAATATTTCAAGCAAGCAAATAAAAACCTTAAATTTATCTAAAATATTATATTTAATCGTTTTAATAAGTTCTTTGGAACAAATCCGACTTAATTAAAGGTTTTTATCCATCTGGACAACCTTATTTACTCTTCAAATATTACGTATTCTTTATTTATTTATTTAAAAACAAATGTTGATTTATTTATTCACGCATTATACTTCACAGAATAAAAAAAAAACCTTCACTTTAAAAACATTTACGTGTAAGCAAAGCAAAGAGTAAGCAAAGAGGGTATCTAATTTCAAGTACCCACATACAAAGCGAGCATATCACTACTGCTGACGTGTTGGGGTAGTACACTTTGGCGGGCAACTCCACCTGCCACCTGCCACTAGCAACTCACCTGTGTGCGCATAGGAAACGGGCACCTTCCACAGCGAAATGTGCGAGGTGACCGAGGCTAGCAGCTTGCCGATGGCCAGGGGCACAATCAGCCGGTAGTAGTAGGAACGCGGTATATCCTGGTACTTCCGGATGCGCCACAGATTGAAGAACGGCCCGCTATACAGCGTTATGCTGCACAGCTGCACCAGCGTCACGGTCAGCGGGAAGGGGAACTCGTTGAGCACCATCTTGCCGATCACATTGTTGCTGGAGGAGATCACATACCAGGACAGGCACATCAGCAGCACGACGGCTACGTGCCGCGACCCCGTCCGCTTGCCGCCCAGCATTATTCTGTTTTTGTGTCCGTGGGAATCACGGCCCCTGCCTTGCTCTCGTGGCGGCACTCAAGTCCCCCGTTGCGGATTCGGCCGCAAATCGAAGCGGTGGCAAGTGCGGGCCTAGTAGCTAGCTAGCTGGTGGCCTGGTCTGCGGGTTTGCTACGCTGTCCGGGGCACGGTGACTATTGCATTGCGCTTAGTTTTGGTTTTAAATTAAAAACGTCGGCTGTTTGTTTTCGACTAGGGTTGTTGATAATCTATCAAATTATCAATATATCGATATTTTTCGTGAAGATGATTTATTTTTATAACGCTCGAAACTGTGATTTTTTATTTGATATTTTTTGTCAAGATGAAGAACAACCCAAATTCTAGTGCCCAATTCAAAGCCTTAATTTTTGTTTTTGCTTCACATGTAAATCGGACACCGACTTAATAAGGCTTAGCCGATGTTTTGTCATATATCGATGCATCGCTTAACATCTATAGCAACAAAAACATCGAAAAACCTTGGAAAACATCGATGCTCGTGAATCGATATATACTATTGGGTCGCGTTCAGCAGAACTATCGTGTGAAATCCTTCGATGTTCAGTGATTATGAAGGCAAACAATCGATACGTGTCGATTTTTAAATATATTTAATTAACAATATCTTCGAGAACATATGGGTTTTCCCTTCGATGAGTCCTTTTACGTTATTATATACCTTGGCTAAGGAAAATAATTTAAAAAAGTGAATCCCCTGTGTTTCTCTTCCAGCCGATTTGTTCGCCTTAGAGCTTCCGATTTAGTTGTATCTTTTTTAATTTATTTCAAATGATATTTTTGATGTTTAATTAACAATGTTTCATTTTATTTTTCCTTTAAGAAAAAAACACTTAGTTTTTAAGATTCCATGCTGTAAATATTATTATAATTGTTTTCGTGTTGGGCGTGTTGTGTGTGTTTGTGTGTGACTTTCTCCTGGCTCCTCTCCTGTCCTGAGCCTTTCTCTCTCTATTTCTCTATCTCCCTCTCTCTCTTTTCGAGGGAGCCGTTGCGGAGTGTGTGTGTTGTGTGTGTTGGCTTTCAATTAAATAATGCTCTCAAATGTTGTTTGTTGTTAAATGTACCGAAACAATTCACATTTTATTATTAATATTATTATTATATATGGTTTTCTTTTATTTGCTACAGCTGACATCAAGTACATTTTGCTTATGAGTTGCTTGGTTTTCTCTTTATTTCCACTTTCCACTTTCCTTTTTCCATTTATTTTTAGGTTTTTCTTCTGTATTTCTAGTTAAACATTTAAATACGAGTTCTTCTGTCCCCATGCCTATGAAGAGACAGCGTCCATGCGTGTGTCCGTGTTCATTTAGTATAAATCTATATACCCTTCCGATGCTTTGCAAACTATATAGGAAAAAAAAAGGAAACCACAAAGAACAAGTAGTTACTATTCCGGCTACAGAGGATCTCTTCTCTTTACAAGTCTATGTGGGGTAGGATAGGTGTGTCTTGTCGTCACATTTTCATAAAAAACTTGATTGATTGATTGATTTTTGCTGCTGTCCTTTTTTTTTTTGGTAGATATATACTTTATTCCTTGACATATATCCAGGCATATAACGCGCCGATGATCCAACACAAATTGCTTATATAAATTCATTATAATCGTACAATATATAAATATATATATAGCGTGTGTGGGGATGAAAGTAAATGCAAAATGCCAAACGAAAACATTAAATGATTTGTATTATATATCATACATAACATATAATATATATACTCGATCTGGGCTATAGAAAGATAGTTGGAAGGGGGGTGAAGCAGCTGTTCTGTAATTGTTCTTAGAGAGCGTCGGCCTGGCAGAGCATTTTCATTTTCCTTTTCTTTTCTTTTGTTTTGTTGGTTTTCTTTTTTTGTATATTTTTGAAGCTTTTTCTTTGATTGGTTTTATTTGTTTGACATTTTCTTTTATTTTGCAACTTGCTCAAAGTTTTTCTTTTTATCTAATAAACTTTTGTATGGGGTGTTCATCTTTCTTAAGAATGTAAAAAAATAAAACAAAAAAAAACTAAAATAATAGCAAAACAGTAAACAAAAAAAATATTTATAAAACTCAAGTTCATTCGGTGTCGAGAAGGAAATGTATATATATTATAGCGTGTGTGCTCAATTTTGTATTTTAAAATATTTTTGTTTTCCCTTAAAAAAGTTCAACGCAAATTTGTCCATATTTTCCAACTTTATCAAAATGCATCATTAAAACGACTAACATGGATTTATATATTTAGGTCGTAAGTCACTTTTTCTTTTAAAAGGAAACGATAATGCAAAAATTAGGATATGGGAAACGAAAAAAAAAGAACGAAATCGAGATTCGGGGCTCTGATTTGAAATGGGGATTTTACCTCCTGCGAATATATATATTAATTTCTTAGCTTTTGCTGTTTGTCTTTTTCTTATTATTTTTTGTTTTCTTTGCTGTTGTTATGGTGCAGCGTTTACATGATGTTCCTAATGCCCCTGCTTCTGCCTTTCGTTGTTGCTTGCTTGCTGCTGCTGTTGTAGATTTTAGATGATGTTGCTGTTGCATGTTGCTGCTGCTGCACGTTGCATGTTGCATGTTAGATGTTGTTTGTTGTCGTTGGTGTTGTGGTGTTTATGGCATTCAGAGAAAGAACTTGCCCAGCAGAAGGCTAAAGATGGCCGCAGCAATGGCAATTGCAATGTAAAAGACTGGAATCTTGTTCTCAGCCAAAACTGGGGCATAGGGCTCATTAACCTGCTTGGCCGCCGCGCTGCGGTAGCGTGTGATTTGATCCTGCAACGAAAACGGGGTAAATTAATATCTAAACATAAACAAGTACCCAGAAAATTATAAACAGAACTTGGTTTTCATTGACTGAAACTTATATATTCAGCTCCGAAAGCGTAACTTAAGCCCATTGATAAACATGTGGCATATCGCCTGTTTATTTCAACAGAAAAACAATTGAAGAAACTAACAACTTCGGAAAGCCGCAGTTTGTATTCCCTTGAATGAATGGAATCGAATCTGAAATCAATTATGACTGAGCCATAAAAGCTTTCATTTCAATTCAAAAACAAACATTAAGAGAAACAGACAAACATAACGTATATATCGTAAACTTTCATATATATAAATCTATATATCTAAACCGCCCCCGGACCTACCTTTAAGTGGAGATTTTCTTTTCGCAAGTCGGTGTTGACTTCACGCAGAACCGTAATCATCTCGGCCATCGACTCCACACTCTCTCCTGCATCCGGCAAATTCGAGGACTGTGTATGTGGGAATAAAATGTCAGAGATAACAATACTGAGGGGCAGAAGGAGAGAAGCTAAAACTCACCTTGTCCTCGCTGGATAACTTGGGCTTGTTCTCAAGCGCCTCGGCACTGGCTGAGCTGGTGTTAATGCCGGCGCTGCCACCGCCTACAGTGCCACCACCGGCACTGCCGGCGCCGCCGCCAACGCCGATGTCACCGGCACCGCCGCCGCTAGTGTTCTCAGCATTCGCATCGCTGTTGGGCATCTCGAACACGCACTTCAGCTTGGCGTCCATCAGTTGATCCGGCTCCAGTTCCTTCCACTGCACGCGTGAAAGGTGATTAAATACGAGACATCGTGAATGATCCCAGCTTACTCACCAATTTATTCAAGTCGGTTAAATCGGCATCCGAGGGTGCCAGGACGCTCTGCACCATGAACTTGTGCTTGTTCTTCTCCTGTTGATCGTAGATGAATGGCTGCAGGCAGACTGAAAGGGGTATTCGTATTAGGATCGGTATTGAATATAGCATCAAATAGATACTCACTCTCCACCTGAGTCGAACGATAGGGCAGGATCTTGCCAATGTTTGGACGTACGCAGTAGCGCTTCGGAGCGGTTGTCTTGATCTTGAAGACCAAGGGCAGACCCGAATTGTTGCGCAGACTCATGATTGTGACGACGGGCCGATTGAAGGGTCCTGCAAAGAAGACGATGAGATAGATAAGTAAAAGTCAATCTCTATTGGCGCCGTTTTCATCCCCGAATTCCTCCCACTTTCCACTCCGTACCAAAGTTCTGTGTGTCACGTCACGCCCATTGCGTCATTGGGCCGAAGCAAGTTCAAATTAATTGAATTAAAAGCAAAACAAACTAAAAACTAGGCAAAAAATAATAAAGAGAGGGGAAAAATACCCTTGACATGAAGTTTAATTCGAATATATAAAGTTCGTGAACATAGTTCATGATGGAAATTAAAATATTTAAAATGTTTTAAGTTAAATAATAAAAAAAAAATTCAAGTTTTGGGTACAATTTTTAAATCTTTAGACCACTTTTTTAATAGTTAAAAACTGTGTGGGAAATCGATAAGCCCAGACCTTAGGCTGTATTTTAAAGTTCATTACAGATAAGATAATAAGTGTTTCACTTCATAATATAACAAGAACAAGAACACGTACTAGGCATTTAATGAGACTGAAATTTATATTTTACTAGCAATAAACAAGGCATAAATTATTTCTGCTTAAAACTCCCCTTGGCATCTAATAAATATTTATCTAATCATTAATTTCCTAGTAATTGTAGGGTATCCACAACTTCAACAATATATTTCCCGTGTCCCAATTAGAAATCGATCGTGGCCTCTTGACAAATCCCAAAATACTCTCTCGTCGTGTTATCGGGTGAGAGTGAGAGTGGAAGTGGGAGAGGGAGAGGTAGAAGGAAGAACCAAAGCAAAACACCGCAAAGTAAAGTAACACGAATTCCTGCTTTCAAATGGCCGCCGTTGTGTGCGTGCGTGTTATGCGTGCTTAGGTGTGTTTGTGTGTGTGTGAGAGTGCTTCAAGGAAATTTCATTAGACAAAGTCGTCGCGTCATGCATGTGTTTTTGCTACCACCTCCCCCGGCCATTGTTCGCCCTAAAACACCCGCACCCCGCACCCAGGCACCACCCACAATAGTCAACGATCAAACGAAGGGGGGGTGGTGGTGGGAAAAGAATGGGGCTAAGGCCCACACACACACAAATGCGTTCTTACACAAATATGAAAATATTTGCGCACAGTGGTATTGATTGAACAAAAATATACTTCTACTCATATTTAATTTACCTACTTTAAAAATTTATAGTTTAATTAAAATCTTGAATAATAATGAAAATAAAATGTTCTCTAGGTACACAAAATTAAATTAATTTAAAAATTCATTCTTTAAAGCATTTTTATTGCATTTCCGCCCAGTGTGCAGCTAGTGCTCTTTGCTGTCATATTGCATTGTTTTTGCTGCTGCTACCGCTGCCGCTCCTGCTGCTGTTGCTTTTTGGCCAAAATTCAAAAAGTAAAAGACAAGAAAAAATGAAAATGGCCCATGACAAGTTTTTGCGTATAAAAATAAAATGCTAGCCAAAAACGCAGGGCCGGAGAGCGGGAGGGAGCGGGAGCCCAAGAGAGAACGCGTGAGCGAGTGGGATAGGCAATAGAGTGCAAGAGAGAAAGAGAGCGACGCCAGCTGCCGGCATCAGAAAACTTGGCCGAGGAGACGAAGAGGGTGATAAGAAAGACCAGAAGACACACGTAGACCTCAAAAAATGTTAAAAAGACAAATTTTACTCGAAAAGAACAACCAAAACAACGGAAATTATTGATAAGCTGCAACCAAAACAACGGAAATAATTGATAGCTGCAAAAGAAAGTAAACGAAAGAGCACCACATATCGCACCGAGCCGAGAGAGAGAGTGAGAGCGCAAACAGGGGAGAACGCGCCTGCCTGCTGCGCGTGTGTGCGTGCGAGCGAACTTTGCAGTTTGCTCCTCGGAGCGAATTTGCTACAAAGTGGAGGTGAATTCGGCGTTAGTTCTTTGGTCGATATGCGGCGACCTTCCCACCAAAACACACAGAATGCAATAATCTCTCGTGCACTTACCAATAAAGCGCAATTCATGCTCCGGCTCAATGGTCAGCGGGGCCTCAAAGAGTGGCTTGCTCATTTTGGCGGCTCTTGAAGCTTCTTCTTCTGCTACTGACGGCTGATTGTTGTTGTTGTTGTTCGTGTTGCGGCGCTCTGCGCTCCTCTTTTTTTAACGTTGTTAAATTTCCGTTTGTGTTTGTGCGGTTCGTCCTTTTTGATGATGTTGGCTGTTGAGGAAATGCACACGGAATTGAATTACACACACCCGTTAATATATTTAAAACACATGAATATACAGGGAAAGAAAAATAAAGAGTGAAACAGGGGAAGGACAAGGGACAGGGAAAGGCAGGGGCTGTGTGACAGAGAGAGAGGTAAGACACGGATGCTTGGTTTTTCGCTTACGTTTGCGTTTTTTCGCCAGTACTCTTCGAACAGAACTAAATGCCTGCTGTTGTTTTTATTTCTGCAGCAAATTTTGCTTGTTTCGTTGGCTTTTTTCTTCGTGTTTCCCCCCTCGAGTTATTTCGTTTTCACACTGCGCGTCCGTTTCGCTCACTGTCCGGAATATCGGTAAATTTGATGCGACCACACACACACGCTTGCGAAAACGGACAAAAAAAATAAAGGAATGGCCGAGAGACTCACACTAACACACGCACGGCGGTTTTCTCTTGTCGCGTGCGGTTATTTTGGAAAAAACTACGATCAACGTGCGTTTTTTCACTACCTTCGGTTAGTTTTACACTCCAGTCTAGTCGAATGTTTTCACGCGCTCGGTCTTCGGGTTTTCCTTTCGTTAATTTTCATAGGCAAATGCAAAGCCACAAATTCTACCAGAAAAACGCCTGTCAATTTAGAGATGAAACTATCGCATGTCATCGATGGTTTTTGGCCGTCACCATCGATAATACATATCGGTTGAATGGTCACTACTTCCAGTTGCACCAATACCTTAACTATCGATAAAAACCATTCCATATATTTTGAAAATTTAATTGTTAAATTCTTCAAAAACTTAATCGTATCCTTTCAAAGGATATTACATAAGGAGTATTACAACAAATTGTACAAAGTTCTTTAACGAGCCCTATTCGTGCCGCTAGCGATGAATTGCTCCATCTTCTGCTTCACATCCGGCTGAGTATCCTTCGGCGAACCGCCTACAATCGATGCCAGGCGCTGGCTCAACTCCCGCTTCCTGGGACTGTCCTGGCGGCCACGCGTGAACCAAATGCAGGCGCTTACGAGGCAACCAAAGAGGAATATGTATGCCTCATTGGCGTTCTTGCATTCGGCCTGTTCCACGGCTTTGGCGAGTTTGAAAAAAAGCACGCACTCAGTACGAGCTTTAATGCTTTGGCGAAAGAGCATTTTGGCCTCATGGGCACTGGCATGTGTCACCCAGCGAATAAACTCGCTTTGGTAGTTGGAATCCTCGGGCTGCGGCTGGTCTGCAGAGAGGAACTCATGGTGTTTCAAGTAAGCGGCACAGGCCTCAAGCTTCTGGCGAAAATCTATAAAAGAAAACGACAGTACTGGGAGGACTAAAGGGTCTTTGCATCGCTGCTACATACCCGGATCGAGGTACATCACACTATTGGTATTCTTCTGAAAGTAGTACACCGCATCGCCGAGTAGTTCCACGCGCTCCCAGTCGAAAGTGGTCAGGTCCCAGCGCAGAGTATCGATGGTTGCCAACACTTGGGTGATGAGTGGTGTGTGGGCTTGGCGCCACTTGGGCAGCTGCTGGTGCAGGTTCACATAGTGCATGGCCTGGGCCTCGGTTTCGGAGTCGCCCCAGTGCTCTCTGCGCAGCTGCAGCAGCTGGCGACGACCGCAGGCCTGGATCGCCAGCTCAACGCTTTCCAGCTGCTTCACCAGTTGCAGGATGCGACGCAATTGGGCATAGCGCAGGTTGGTGGTAAACTCGTTCAGGCCAATGGCACAGGCCTGGAGAAACTCCGATTGGGCAGCTTTGAGCTGCTCCTGGTTATAGGGCAGAGTGTCGTGACGCAGGCCCACATGATATGAATTGGAGCGCAGCTTGACCAGTCCATTCAGGACCAACGGATGGATGTAGAGCGAGTATAGGAAGCTCGTTGAGTTGCCCTTGAGCAAGGCATCATCGTCAGTTAGCAGCTGGTTGGCTAAGGGAGTCATTTGGTGGACCGAGTGCTTGGCACAGTGCGTGGCCATGTGCCAAAAGTAGGCGCAGAAACGGGAATGAGCCATGGCCAACTTGGCCAGGGCCAGCCAGGACTCCTCGGGGTCCTCGAAGAAAAATATCAGTAACTGGTGCTCCACGGCACGGCAGTTGTCATTGAGATTGTTGAAGAATCGGATGCGACGCTCCTGGAGATCGGGGGCCGCGAATGGAAAGGCATTGGTGATGCCCAGCTTATCGCGATACTGAAGCATTTGGATCTTGTCCTGCAGGCGGCACTGCGAGAATATGGGCAGCAGAACCAGGCGCAGCAGGTTTGCATATTCATCCTCCTCCTGCTCCTCGTCGCTGTCCACGTCCTCCTGCATTTGTTCCACCTTAATGTTAAGCATGGCATTCCTGGCCTCGTCGACTTCGCCCAAATACGTCAGTAAAAGCTTTGCATGCTTCGGGCCGAGCAGCTTAATATGCTTGGCCATGGTCTCCACGCACTCCTCGTTGCCCAGGGAAATCGGTCGCTGGATGAGACACTCTATGCCCAGCAGTAGCTGCTCATCGGTGACGGGTCCCGAATCGCCATCGAGGAAGGCCAGCAGCTCACCGATGCTCATGCAGTTCAGGATGTCCTCAAAGGATAGGGCCGACTGGCCAAAGGTGAGGAGCTGCGTGCAAACCTCGTGCTTGCATAGCTCTTGGTAAGGCTTCACTACCTTGAGCACTTCCGCTGACTGGTGGCAGATGAGCGTCTGGTAATTATACAAAGTCCAAGGCGATGATATCTCCATCCAATACATAAATATATCAACAGATATTTTCTCTAATAGGCGCTGCAGAGCATCCATGAGGATTTTGGCATAGGGCTTTGGATCGCTCTCGGGACGCGATTGAGTCGGCTCATGATTAGTTTCCGGACTAAGGCTATTGTAGGTGTTGAAGTAGGCAGGCTTCTCGGGGGGTACTAAGACCTCTAGGATGACTTCTAGGAGCATCTCCATGGCCTTGGCCAGGTACACCTTGCGTGGCGTTGGGCGCAACTCCTTAAGGCGTTCGGGTGAGTCAAGTAAGTAGCGCTGGAGCATTCTGCCCATCTCGCGAATCATGAGCTCTTTCATATCCCCGAAATCGGCGCGGGCGGCAGCCTTTAAGGTGCCTGAGATCCATGTTAAGGCGTCGATACGATCCGGAGAGACATGGCCCAGGGCCTCGTTGAGGGAGCCAAAATACTGAACGGTGGCCCAACGGGGGCCGCACTCGAGGAACTCCAGCAGCGGTTGCTGGAGGCCGCAACGCATGGCAATGGCCATGGTGAGGAACTGTGGCAGTTGGGGCAACTGCTGGTACAAGTGCTGACATTGCATGCTCCACGGAGCCTGAGTGTTGGAGGTAGTCACCTCCGTGTTGACCAGCAAAAGGATGAAGACGCCGCGCAAGTGCGATATGGCCTCGGGCCCGGTCGGCAGTGTCTGCAGCTCATCCGGGCGTTTGGTATGAGGTGTCTGGTTTACCAGTTCGTGCTCCAACAGCAGTTGAACGACTTCTTTGCATAATATTTCAATGCGCTCCTCATTGCCTTTAGAAAAAAAAATTTTGATCTGCAAAAAGCGAAGACAAGTCAAAAAACTTACCGCTCCAATAGAGGAATGTTGAGAGGCGCTTGGTGTGAATATCATAGGCCTGAAATAGGTTGCGCAGCTGCACAAATAACTGGCAGTTGTCCAGTGGATGCTCTTTTACCACCACCATCTTAAACTAATTTTTTACTTGGGAAAATTAAGCACCATCAGTAGAAGATTTTTTCGTTTTAAAAAATTCTGCTGCACCGATAATTGCTTGACGCAAAGTAATCGAATGACAGCTTGACAGCTGATTGACATTAATGGCACTACCGATAGTATCGTTAGTTGCAGAGATTTTAAAAACTTAATTTGTAATTATCTAATTATACACCGTATCCACGGACCACGGATCCACGAAGAACGATAGGCAAAAAGTTTAGAACGGCTGTATTTAGGGTCGTTTTAATGGTATCTAGTTCAATTTCGATAATACTAAAAAGCTCCATGGCGTTAGGAGATTATTTGAGGCCGTAAGTTTGGTATTTTCAGAGCGGGGGTGCGGAAAATTAAAATTGTAATAAATCATTTTGTGTATGAGATTGGTTTTAAAGGGCGGCATTCAGTCGAGGTTCTAAAAGGCTAAGGGACAATTATCAAACGAATTAAACAAATCACTTATAGAATAACGAATATTGTGTTTCAAATATTGGCGGTTGTCAGAAAAGTATGAACGCATCTTGTTTCCTTAAAAAATACCGAACAACAAAATACCGGTCACACAAAAGAATAAACAGTTACTCACTGCGAAAATCAGCTGTTTTATACCGATAGGCGCTAAAGTACATGGGGAAATGCGGGGGTGGCGGGAAGCTTGCAGCTGCAGAGATAGCGGGGCGCCTATCGGCCGGCGAAGCAAGTTCATTCTCTTCTGCGAAATCAATAAATAAAGCCCCGAAACTGCCTTAAAGACGCAGCAGCCAAGGAGTCCAAGGATACGTGCTGGTGCCCGAGCCATGCAAAAGTCTCTAAAGTCACTTTAAAAGAAAGAGCGAGCAAGAGGGAGGGCAAGCCAGTGAGCGGGAGCGACGGGCGTCAATAATGGAGCTTCGGGAATTACGCGGCAATGCAGGAGTAGGAGGAACCGGAGCAGGGGGAGCAACGGACAGAAGAGCTGCATCAGTCCCATCTGCTGCCAGCCCTGAGCTAGGTGGCATCTGCATTGGCGGTTCCGGCGGCGGCGGCCAGCGTCTGCCCACCAAGGCCGATGTGTTCATGGAGCAGCTGAACGCCACCAATACCAAAAAGGTGGCCCTGCTGCTAGTGCTGGGCTTTATACTCTACCACGGGCTGCTCAACTGGAACTATGGTGGGTAGTCCCTACGGAAAGAAGCCCCTCCGTATTGATTTATCCTGATTATGATCTCCGTCTCTCTTAGGAAGCGACTCCTGCCAGTGGCTGCTGTCCAAGGGCCGCTTTAAGGGCGACAACGAGTGGCAGCCGTACGGCTGCATGGTGCACAAGTACTCCCTCACGTGAGTAATCATCGTCGCATAGATAACCCCTCCACCTGAGCCACCATGACTCACCTCTGGAATCTCTTCCGCCCCCTCCCAGCGATACGCGGCGTTGTCTGCGCTACCTCGCCTTCTTCGACAACAAGAACAACTTTGTGTTCATCGGCGACGCCAGTGTCCGCCTGCTGTACGATCGCTTTGTGGAGCAGCTGCGTCTGCCCCAGGAACAGGACCAGGAGCAGGAGCAGGACGTCGACGACAACAACGGCAGCCGCTCGGCCCGCTTCGAGGACCAGAAGCTGCACATGCTGGCCCAGTACATCCAAGCGGAGGAGGTGAGTCCCTCGCTAGTGGAGCGTCTGTATCATCTGGAGGCCGAGAAGCAACTGTCCTCCGTGTATGTGGTGGGCTTCACCTATGCCGGCCTGCTCGCCGGCAACACCACCGACGATGTGCTGCGTCAGTATGGCGCCAATCTGACGCTGCTGGTCGCCCCCTTCCATCGCCTGGTGGCCCAGACGTCGCGCGTGCTCTGGAAACTGGCGGATCGTGTGGACGAGGAGAAGCTGCCCGCCAACTGGAAGCTCCTGCAGAACGAGCACATCGAGCGGCTGAACAATGTGGCGCGCGGCGTCTTCCGCTACACGGAGATCAGCGTGTGGGAGTCCGCCCTGCACATAGCCAACGGACTGCTGGACAATGCCGCCGACGGCCATCAGCTGTGCGCGCACGGACAGCGGCTGGAGGTGCAGCTGCTGTGGAACATGTACTGCAACGACTACATGAACTACAACGACGGCACCTGCTGCAGCAGCTCCGAGCCGCACACCACGCTCCAGATCGTGGCGTACGCCCTGTTCGGGGTGTGCATGTGCCTGGTCTGCGGCCTGTGCGTGAGGCGGTGGATGCTGCACCTGCAGGGGCAGACGCTGTACGTGCCGCTGCAGCAGCAGGAGCAGCAACATCCCGCGTCCCGCGATGGCGTGCGTGGGGGAGCCAGCACGCCCATGGTCGCCCTGTCCCTGCTGGGCCTCATTCTGGCCTACTTCTACCTCTGCGACCGCACCAACTTCTTCATGAAGGAGAACAAATACTACTCGGAGTTCAGCTTCTGGATACCCGTGGTCTATGTCTTCGTCCTCGGGCTGTTCTTCACCGAGGACTCGCGCTGCACCAAGGTCCTCAATGGCGACCAGACGGACGAGCTGCGCGGCTGGATACTGCTGGTCGTGCTCATCTACTACATGACGGGGGCCCAGCGCATCCTGCCCATCCACATGCACATCAAGCTGCTGATCTCCGGCTACTTCTTCCTCACCGGCTACACGCACTTCAGCGACCTGTGGCTGACGGGCAGCAACGGCGGCTCGCTCTTCGTGCGCTTCTTCCAGGCCATGTTCCAGGCGAACTTCCTCAGCGTGCTGCTGTGCTTCTGCATGAACCGGCCGTACCAGTTCTACTACTTTGTGCCGCTGCTCTCCTTCTGGCTGTGCGTGGTCTACTTGGTGTTGGCCTTGCCGCCCAGGATCTCGGCCGCCTCGGTGGACGCCAACCCGCTGCACTACCTGTACTTGGTGTGCAAGTTCATCGGCTGCCTCGGGGGCATCACGGTGCTCTTCATGTCGGAGGTCTTCTTCGAGCGGATCTTTGTGACGCGTCCGTGGAAGGCTCTGTTTGTGACGACGGACGACGATCTGCACGAGTGGTGGCACCAGTGGAAGCTGGACAGGTACACGGTGGCCTTCGGCATGATCTACGCCGCCTGCTTCCACATCGCCCAGAAGTACAGTGTCTTCGATGACAACAATCACGGGAATCTCTTCGCGCGACGCACCTCCATCTCGGTCACCCTGCTGGCCCTGCTCGGCGTGGGCGTGTACACCGCCTTCTCCTTCCTCTGCCGCAACGTCCAGAACTGCGAGGAGATCCACTCGTACATCCTGTTCATCCCCATCGTGGGCTACGTGGTCCTGAGGAACATCTCGGGCAGGCTGAGGACGCGCTACTCGGCGTTCTTCGCCTGGTTCGGTCGCATCTCGCTGGAGCTGTTCGTGTGCCAGTACCACATCTGGCTGGCCGCCGATCGCCACGGTGTGCTCGTCCTGCTGCCCGGCTTCCCCACGCTGAACATGATCATCACCTCGTTTATATTCGTGTGCGCCTCGCACGAGGTGCACCGCCTGACCCAGATCCTGCTGCCGTATGCCGTGCCCAGCGACTGGCGGCTGGTCATGCGCAACTTTGTCATCTTCCTCATTGTGCTCATCCCGGTGGCCAGGTCGGATGGGATGTTTTAAGCGGGATTACGAGCCTGAGGTGATCAGCAATCCAATTGCCGCTTCGAGGACAGAGAGAGAACCCGCAAAAACATAAAAACAGAACAAAGAATGGGTCGGTTTCGATTGAAAACAAGAGTCAAGAAGCAAGTTCTAACCTCCACACTTACTATCTCAGTTTAAGATCCCCGAAAAGTATTAGTTTTTGAAATGAAATTCGGTTTTAAGGACACTAATTTGTATGTTTCTGCTTTCAATCGAATAATAATCATCGACCCACTCTAAAGGATCCATATATAGTGCGTATCATAGCTGTAAGAAGCAGTTTGTTGCTAAAAAACCTTAATTAAAAACATTTCGCCATTTGCTAAAGCATAGTTTTTAAGCTAAACAATATATTATACTTTTTTTTTGTACTTTAAATAATTAATTTTGTGAAAGATAACATAAATATTTTTTTTTTTCCTTTTTTTTTGGCTCTTTAGAGCGATTTATTTATTTATTTTGGTTTCCACAAATCCTGGCTTTAACTTAACCTAAGCACAATATTCTTATGGTTCTGAAACGCACTGTATGCACAATTTACACACACATACATATATCGATATATAATATTATGCATATATTTTGCGCCTAGGAATAACTTAGCTTTAAATCCATTTTTGCACAAATTACTTAAAAAACAAAACACTCACAACAAGCAGCGGCAAACCAAATGTATGTATAGAGCAAATAAAATAAAAATAAAGCAATGGATGTATACTTATTGAAGGCACTGTAAGCTCCCAGCGGAAACGGAAACGGTTGCCTTCGTCAGCCGGAAAATTTATTTATTAACACAAAGGAAAGGCATTCATCCTGGGAGAGGCTTTCATCCTTGAAGCCTGGACACGAGGCAGGATTTGTGGGCGTCGCCATACATTCAGCAGATTTGAAAACAAATTTGAAAACAAAGTCCGACTGGCGCTAAGCTGGACGCAGGGAAAATCATTTTTTCTCAAATGATCAGCTTTGTGCACGGAAAATTGTGTTCCTCACTATAATTTTATACTAATTTCTGATTTAATTTATATTTTTTGCCGCTTTATAGTTTGAAAAATAACGGTTTCTCCGGGCAACCGTTATTTTTCAAACGGAAAAGAGAATTGAGATTCTCCCCCTTATTAATTAAATTTCTCTCCACCAAAATCTACCCTTAAATTTACTGCAAATATTCCACAAAATCCCAAAATCCAATTGAATTATTTTTCTCAGTAATGAAGGGACACATTTTTTATGGTTGCAAGTGGGTGGGCGGTGCATTCATTGCAACCCACAAAAGAGATTCTTTCAACTTTTGCGGGGTCGTCGGGGCCAAAGGGTTCCCATTGCTCGGCGCGTGGATGAGGCAGCACTGGGGATTAGGAGCTCCGATGTGATGAGACCTCTCCAACACACGCTCGGCATACAATAATATTTGCATAAATAAGCAGGCACCCACACACACAGCCCCTCGAGTTAATGAGCAACTTAATTCCCAGCGCAAACAGGTGTCTCTCTGCCTAGTTTAATTAGAAAGGGTTTCCTTCCGGCTTGCACAGGTTTTACTTGGTAAACCCCAAGAAGCGAAGGTGGTTAGGGTTTTTTCAGGGTTCATTCACCTTTTATTTTAAG
>JAEIIM010030886.1:0-10128 GCA_018874515.1 Drosophila greeni | reverse complement strand
CGACAAGCATACATTTTATATTAATTTTTAACCAAAATCCAAAATTTTATTTCCGTGGGAATATTTTCCATATTCAAGATTTTTCTCTCTGGTAAAGTAGAAAAGAATGTAAGCACACTCTGAGGTGGTGACTCGAAAGGAAGAGAACGAAATTCAGGAAGTGATTACGAGACCCATTTTGATGGCGCGTCAAAAGCAATGCCAGAAAAATCAGAATAGGATCGGGGAACAAGAGGCGAGGGGTGAAAGGGAGAAGGAGGAGATAATGAACTAACTGAAACAATAGCCTGACAATCAAGGGAGCGCCACAACAAAAAGCAACCACGACCCACTGCCTTTGATTGATTTCGGATGGAAAGAGAATACCTATAGTTTAAGCTCCTTCCCCATAGGCATTCTAAAACGCGTTTCTTTGGCTATGGATTTTCATACTCTTTCAGGGTATTATAGTTTTAGTCAGAAGTTTTAAACGGAGTGATTTCCGACCCTTAAAAGCAATATACATTCTTGATCAGCATTAACAAGGTCTTCTGACTATATTCGTTTATTAGTCGGAACGGCTCTGATCGGACGACTATAGCAATTAAGAGAATGAATGAAGATCATCCAACATTATCATCATTTGGTCAAATATCCAATTGCAAACTGTAAGCATATACAATCTTCGGCTAGTTGAAGTTGATTTCCTCGCTTAGTTAATATTTATACTTCAATGTTTACCTACATTACTAATAAAAAAGCATTAAAGAAAATCAATTAGGAACTTAAACTACAGACATGTTTTTGTAGCATACTTTTATGCTGCTCACAGATTTATTGAAATTAATTTTCCTAAGGAAAATTACGATTCTTAAAAGGTACAATAGAAAAAGAAACTGTTGGTAATTCTCTCCCACTACTTACCGACTGCATCGTGCACGGTGGAGTTGTCGCTGCAGGAGAGAAACTTCGAATAGAAGTTGACCATGACCAGGCCGCCGTTCTTGGCCAGGGCCTGCAGGATGTCGTCCTGGACATTGCGGCTCGTGTTGCAGAGCTCGTAGGCCGAGGAGTGCGAGAATATCACAGGGGCCTCGCTCACCTCGAGGGCGTCCCGCATCGTTCCCTTGGAGACGTGCGACAGGTCGACCATCATTCCCAGTCGATTCATTTCGCGGATGATTGTCTGCAAGGAGAGGGGGGATGAATCGGAAGGTGTGCATTAGTTACTTAGTCACTGATTAGTGTGTCGCTGCCTCTACTACACACATGGAGTGCTTATGCTACAGCTTTTCGCCTCGGCGGCTGGAAGGAAATGAAATGCCGAGGGATATAAAAACCTAAGCCGCATGTCATAAAACATAAGTAATGACCACGACGACGAAGCCAAGGGACCGGTTTTCATTATGCATGGGATTTTATTTAACCTTTGACCGCGCCGCGCGGCCCCTCTTAACCCTCGGCCGCCGCTTTCGCAGAGTAAATTGATATTGCCGCTGCCTGTCTGGGGGTAATTTGTATTTATGCGCGGATTTATGGGGATTCATTGGGGCGAGTCTACGTGTGGGTGTGCTGAGGGTCTTACATAATTACTAATCTGATGCAAGTCGCCCCTCCCCTCCCCCGCCGGCAGTCCCACAAATTATGTGGACGAAATTTATTACACTGTGAGACTCTAAATCAGGGGACCACGATTAAACATTTCAATGGTGGAGTAATCGCTACATGCCACGTTTTTGTAACTCCTTCATCCGGGACACGGACGTTGCTTGAGTACAGTGAAACGCAAAACTGTCAGTTTCTAGTTCTGTAATCTTGAGAAGACAAGGGAAACGTCTTGTAATTCAGTTTCAGTTTCCCTAAACCCAGATTTTGGGATTCGAAATGAACATTCAAGTTTGGGGATAAAAAACCCCACATAAAGTCAGCCGCTAATTTTCTCCCACACTGTAAGGCCCCTTCCCCTCCCTTTTCTCACTTTCCTTAGTATCCTGCCAAATTTACAGTGTATTTTATGTCCGATGCCGTCTCGCAGATAATTTTTAATTGCAGGCCGCACATACAAACATTTATTAACATGTATGTGTGTACGAACACGGCCGAGCTTAAATATATGTATATACGTATATGGGAATACATGCCACATATAAATATATATAGAATATATAACGACCATATAGTCCTTGTCAATTGGAGGCGGCTGGCATTTTGTTGCCTCTCAAATTAGCCAGCAATTTGTTGTGTGTGTGTGTGTGTTTGGGGGTTGTGTACTTAATGGGCGTGGCGCTAAGGGCGTTCACAAACATCCACAGATACGCCGCCGAACTAATTGCAACTGTGCGAGGGTGGGTTGGGTACGCAGCGGAAAATGTGTATTAAATGCTTATTGTCGCTTAATTACGTATACAAAATGGCAAATAGAAAAGGGATAAAGGGGCGGCGGAAGGCGTTCCCGATCGACATTAAATCTTAATTAACGGTGCATTGGCACAAATTGGTTTCATGCACTTGTCGCGAGTGTGTGCAGTAAATTAAAATTACCAAATTATTTGGTGATTAATTACTTAGCCCAGGGAAGCGGCGGCGAATAATTTGCCGGCAAAATATTGACTCATATATGTAGGCACGACACACACGTATTTATTGATATTTATTGGGGCTTATTTTGCATTTATGGAATATACATGATTATAATCAATTCAATTCGAAAGCGTTTTATTTCCTCCGGGACTCCAGGTTCAGGTTTCGCTGTTGTCCGCCGCTTCCCGCGTTTAATTGCCATTTTAATTGGAGTCTTCCGGGCGGGGAAACTCGGTTTTCTCGGTGTGTTTGTCGCACAAAATGAAAGCCGAAAGCATTTCCCACACAATTTAATTTTTGGCCAAAGTGAAGAACCCAAATTGTAATATTTTTGTGTACAAATATCGCACCGCCGGCCGACTCTTAGCCTGGAGCTTGGGCGGAGAGTTCCTGTATTTAAATGGACATTCGAACAAAGCCGCTGGCGGACATTTTAACAATGACAACGAGAGGCCGTTTTCTTTCGGTCAAAAGTGGCAGAGAAAATTGCATGAAAAAATGTGCCAAGCACTTTTCACATTTGCTCATTAATGTCACCGGCGGGGCAAAGGGGCTGTCGGCATTGTTATTCAACAGTCTCCGACAGGCATTGTCAAGTGCCTGATGAATTGGCTGCGAAAATCCTTTATTTCCCTCCCCTGGCTCTCGATTGTTATTAATTTTCTCTCCACTGATTTTAAATGGTATAAAAGGCATTTCTCGTGTGGATTAGCCCCTCTCCCTCTGCCTCTCTGCGACCCCATCCATTAGTTCGAAACAGTGCGCATTGGACCACTATTTCTAAAATATTTATTGTGCATTTTGCGATTTGGGGAACGCATAAAAATTGCATGCCCGTGGCACAGAGATTTTGTCCAAAACAGTGCAGTGGCAATTAGTTTAAGCCAAACATCGGAAGCCGTATTTAAATTGAATTCGGAAATTAATTTAAATTTTGTTCTCAGAGGGAGAGGCAGGGCGAAGAGCTCGGGGAAAATGGCCAGGGAAGCCTGCTCAGAATAATCGCTGTAAAGTGTAAATAAATAAACTCCACACGGAATATGAAATCCCGGCAAGTTTGTAGCTGTATCCTTTTTTCACATGAGGGGGCACACAGTGCAAAAACTCATTAAAACTTTTAAATTGAAATAAAATAAAATGCATATTCGCATATCTCGTGTGAATAAATATGGCAGTGCATTTGTCAATTTTCGTAGTAAGATTGGAAAATGTATAAGGGATGGATTTAATTTGAACTGGCCTTAAACATAAGAGTTGCGATACAAGCAATGAGATCAAAAAGGAAATAACAGGAGTTTCTCCGACATTAAAATTTTTCCATCTTAACATTATCAGCTTCAGAGAATCGCGCTGTTGCGAAGTTTCCCTTTTTAGTGCAGATAATGGCGATTGTTCTGACCCAGTTATCAATTATCAATTATGGCATATGCATGGCAAACAGAAGAAAATTTCCAATTTGTAATTCCATTAGCCCGGACCCATAACATTTGATTTATATATGTGTGTCTGCCTGTGCGCTTGTGTCCTTTGCAGGGTGCGTAAATGTGTGTGCAAATGCATTTAGGGGCTAACCGAGGCGAGGAAGGACACCGCCGTCTTGGGCCCTGCTCTCTGGCCCTCGGTTGTTTAAATATTTGAAAATCCATTAAGCATATTGACAATGCCGATGTGTCTGTCTGTATTTGGTGTTTGGATTGGGCCTGGCTTGCTCTGTCTGTGTGTGAGTGGAGGAGAGTCTGCATTCCGGGCTCTTATTTAAATATGGCCGCCTTGGGGCTTTCCTCCTTCGCGCTCCGCGATTCCGCTTATCCTTTTCGAATTTTTCTCCCTCTGATTTGGCTCCTGCTGAATGGATCATTAGTGCAGCTAATGGCGCAGACAATAAATGGCGCGGCCACGCCTACAATTTGAATTTGAATATGAATTGAAAAGGGCACGGGAGGGTGCACTGCGCGATAAATTGGCAACCAAGTCTACAATTTAAAATGCAAGACAAAATATGCCTTTATCAAAATTTCTTGCTGATACGACGTGAAAATTTACATTGATTCATGAAGGCAACAGTAACGCTATCATTAACTTTTTCTGACGACCTTGGAGCTTTTTAAGTTGTCGAGGCCGTTCTGAAATAGTTTCAGATTACTATCCATGTTTGAACCCTTTATTTTCTCAGTGCTTAGGTTGGGCGTTGGGGAAATCGAGAACGGGAAACGGAGGCTGTGTCTGAGGGGCTTTACCACAAACAGACGCCGCTGGCATTTCCGTCCACGCGATTGGAGTCGAATGAAGGCGGCGCCAGGACCAAGACATAAAACGGATTTATTAGGTCATTGCTGGTTGTGGCTTCCAGGGGCTGGGTGTGTGTGCGGAGGGTCTGGAAAAGCGGAAGGAAGGGAAGCCAAGCCCTGGGAAATGAAGTGTGGACAGCGCCAGTTGGTTTTGGGGCGTGGAGCCTCATTATTTTGGCTAATAATTTTTGCAAAATGCCAAACAACTTTTTGTGCTGACACTGAACTTGTTATTTGCAAATTGAAAAAAGAAAACAAAAAAACACAGAAAAGATTTGCGGCCACTGATATATGAAAATGGCCTCTGCGAAAACTAAGGCAATTTATTGGAAACCATTTTCTTTAAAATATATATTGAAAAGGCTTTTTTTGTTGTCCCGATAAACTTCATATTTATGAAGATTGTTTCGAGTAAATTTTTTTGAATTCTTTTGGATTACACATAACGAATCTTATATCCTCCAGCTACTTCAAAGTCCGTGAATTAGTCAGCTGATTTGCTTATCTTCTTCTCATTCCTTATCATCCTGATGATCCCTGATTCCCGCAGGGGACCTTGGCCAGGATGATTACCAATCAAAGGCCAGACTGCAGCGAGGCAAACTATTTACCGAAAGCTCAATTGCAGAGCATAAAGCCTGGCTCGCTTCGGGATACTTAAGCCCTGCTTACAAGCTGCTATCCTGCTACCGGGATATCCCCGCACCCAAACCTAAATTTCAACAATTCACGGTTTTCACGTCTTTTGCTCAAAAATTCCCCCGCATTTGCCGGCCTGTCTGCCTCTCCGTCTGTCTATAATTGGGGCGCTTACTCAGAGGCAGAAAAGCGCGGAAAAATAGCGGGGAAAATGAACGAGGTAGCTGGCTGGCAATCAAAGAGCGAGGAAAGCGCGCAAACTGCAACTGAAATAACAGCCAAGGGGCACTAGGTGCAGACAGCTGTGGGAACATCGCTGGAATCAGCCAAGATATGCAGGAAAATTGAGATGTAGGAGATGCGATGAGCCAACGCAAACAGCGAGCGGCGGAGGAGCGTAATGAAAACGTGAAAGTTGCAATAAATTGCTTGGCAACCGAGGTAGAAATTAATTGGATAAATATTTCAGCAATGCCACAAGCATTTCCAACTAAAGCGGAGAAAGTTAATTACGGCTGTGTAGCGACGTATTAAAATGAGTTTTCCCTTTCAGATTCAATTTAAA
This sequence comes from Drosophila greeni, assembly GCA_018874515.1. NCBI lineage: Eukaryota > Metazoa > Arthropoda > Insecta > Diptera > Drosophilidae > Drosophila > Drosophila greeni. Next base: position 4,077 of record JAEIIM010030886.1, on the reverse strand, counting down.
GTCAAGAGAGCTAAGTACAAAAATTAAACGAATAAACAAGGGAAGGGTAGAATTATATTTAAGTGTCAAAGGTAGATTACGGCAACTTTGACTAATTAAAATTTGGAGATCGGGAAATTAATCAAAATTACGTATACGTCGTATGCACTTATAAAATATTTAACTTATTGTTTGGCCAAACTCGACTTTTGAACCCCTTACTTTAGCCCGGTTCTTTTTTCACATATACACACCAAGTGGAAAATGCAGAATTTGCATTGCAAATTTGATAAGCACGTTACTATATCCACTCTCTCGCCGACGTGGAAAAAGGGAAACTCTTCATACGCCTGGTTGGCCTTTCCAGTGGAAGTTCCCCACTTTTCCGACTGTCTGACCTTCTGTGTGAGACCTCTGACTTTAAAAAGTCAAAGTTGAACCTCGGAAAGGCAGAATTCATGCCGCAAAACGAATCTGTCAACATGTCTCTGCGACATTGCGCATACGACGCGTTGCACACACGTGCCGCACGTTATTTAATGCATTTTTCAACTAACATTGACTTCGATTAGCTTGCTAAAAAATTCATTAAAAACTTTTAGCTGCCAAGCCAGCGGCAACAGGGTCCAACCAGCAGCAGCACACTCTGGCAGTCAAGCTGAATATTTTATAAACTGTCGTTAGTGAAAACCCCGAGCACCTTCCTCGCTTTACGAAAGCAGAGCACACAATTTGTAGCAAGCAAGCAAAAATCGAGCAAAGAAACGGAAAATCAAGAAACGGCTAGATAAACGTGCTGCAAGAAAAAATCCAGGAGCTGCAGTTGCCCAAGATTGAGACTGGGAAATGGATGCTCCTGTTGATGGCGACGTCTGAACCCGCAGGGAAAACGGTAACAGGAGCAGGAGTAGGAGAGGGAGCAGGCATGGGCTGCAGGATCAGGGCGAGAAACTGGAGCTGCAACTAATAGACAGCGACGTGGCTATGTTTGGGCTCCTGGCCCCAAGATGGATGACAAAATGTTTGGCCAAGGTATTTACAGGGACAGGGACGACGCTGCAGGTTGGGCGGTAGATCGGAGGTCGTCGGGGGTTGAGAGGTCATCCGGTTGCAGTTGTCAGGTGCAAACGTGAGCCCGCTTAGAAAATTGCCAATGTGGAAATCAATTTCATCAATTTTCCCCAGCTAGGTTCTCTGCAAAGGGAGCCAGCTCTCCCTTGTGGGGGAGGTACATATAGTCGCCTCCTCGTTCCTGTTAAATGGCATCAAATCGCATCGCCTGATCCCTGAAGTTTTGAATGGATTATGTAGCTGGAACTTTAATGAAAGCCAAAGGCGATTTATGTGTACGATTATTGAACTGGAAGGTGGCATTGGGTGTTCGGAGATTGACAAAAATAGTTTAATTCCGATCGGAATGAGTATTAAGCCCTGTGGAAGTAACTAAGTAAACTCTAATGGATGCGGGCTCTTAATATTATTTTGTATTCAATGCAGATAATTATTATTATATTTTGATCGTGCTTATTGCATCGTGAGAAAAACTTCCTTGTACTTTCCCTGCAATATTTTTTCTGGGGAAATTGTCATAGTTGGGGCATTGGCTTTGCCTCCAGGCACCATACTTAATCATTTTGACCCGAAAGTCGGATGCGCTCTGCGTGCCCCAGGGATTCCGCGTCGCTGCTAGCAGCTGATTGAAAACGAGGAAATTGCTAAATGGATTTCGGCTTCGCCTAGGCCCCCTTCGTTTTTTGGCCGCACATCAAAGGACCAGGGGCGCACAAATCTTTTCCAGTAGACTGAAATTGTGTCTTAAGCTCGACTCAACATGCATTAGCAACACGCTAGGCCCTCGGAGTGTTAACAGCAGGCCGGGGACCGGAGACTGGGGCTGTTTAGGGTTAAAGGTCCGCAACTGGGGGCGAAAGGCGAGCGGAGGCAAAGGTTCCAAACAAAAGCCGCTTTTGCAGTTGTTGCCACAGTTGAATTCAGCAGTAAGAAAAAATAAAAAACCAGCCAGGTGAAAGAGGCCGGTGAAAGAACGGAAAAAGGAAGACAAAGCCGTTACACATGTGTCAAGGTAATAACGATGCCTGAGCCTCAGCCAGGAATTGTCGGGGGACGGGATATTACCCATCCCTTCCAACTATTCCCATAGCCATCATTACAATCGGGGGTAGAATAATGGCGATACTTTGTGGTTCATTTCGAAAATAATTAAAAATAGGATTTACGGGCCTTTAAACATTACAAATTGACTAAGTTCAATATTACAGTTTATAAAATTGGCATCCCAGGGTAAATTTGTTTTGAAATATTCATCATTTGACACCTATTTTGGCGCCCACAGCTGTCCTTTTGCCATCTTTATCCGTCGACAGGTGTGCACAATTTCCAGTTGAATCTCGGCCAGCTTTGGAATTGCCGGATTGGGCTGCGAGCGAGCGAGTGAGTGGGCTGAAATGGGCATGGTAGTACGGGAAGAGACACACCTAAGCCCATTCTGCTGCCCATTCCCGGAGTGTCACATTTTTAGCCCCCTCCTACGTGCCCAGACAATGGCAAAAGGGTCAACACTATTTCGGGTCCGGCCCCTCCTCGTTTTCTTCCTGCCGAGGGAAAAGTCCCTTGGCCCCAGCACTCCCAGACTCACTCAGATTTGGGCTTTACTTCGGCGCATGTTATTGGCCAGACAGAAGCTGTGTAAATAGCATTTAAGTCCCAGGTAAACTCCACCCGCCGCCTTCTGGCTGGTGTTTTGTTGTCGGCTAAGTCGCCTGCCCCTGGCTTGTTGAAAACGTCCGAGTCAGAGTGCACAAAAAACGTGTTTGTGGGCCGCAAATGGAAATAATTTGAAATTGAAGTCGGTCTGACGGATTACAGCAGCAGCTCGGAAAGAAGAATAATTTGCAAAGAGATTCCCCAATTCGAGTATATCAATATATTGTCCCCCAGAAATATTCCTCTACTATGCGTACCAGTAATACTGGAATTTGGCATCAAAATGATCTCTCGATTATGCAACCATTTGCATTCAGGCCTACCTGCAATGGGCAAACAATTAAAGCCACACAAGGGACAACGAGCTGCCAGTAAAATGCGAGAAACATTTTTAATTGAAAATATTTGTCCATTTGACACGGTCAGCTGACCGCAGCCCTGTCCGAATATCAATTTAAGCCACCCGAAAATAAAAAGAAGGCAAGTAGAGGAAATTGCAACGATACATTCCTGCAAAAATAAATGCAAAGCCGAGTTTTCTTTGGGGAGCACCCAGAGCACACAGTTTATTGATTGTGCATTTAAATATTTTATTGCATTCTCCGGGAAAGCCGCAAACTAAGTTGCAAATAGATGTCCAAATATTTTACCATAGTTTATGGCATTCTTCCCGTCCCATTCCCTTTCCATCATCATCTCCCTTCCAGCACGTTGCTTGTGTCTTGGTGTTTTCAGTGGACAGTGCCAGAGTTTTGAAGCCATCATGGTTTAATTAAAATTCCTGTATTCACCTAGCATCCCCCATGTACTTGGACAGAACATTTTTGTCAGCTGCCTGCAACTCTTTCGTTCTATTTGCCAAAGTAATCAAATTATGCTGCATGCTAAATTCTAGAAATTGTTTTTATTGTGCTGCTGAAATTCCTTTTAAAAAAGATAAAATGCGGACGCAGGGCAGAAGGAAGAATGGGACACCAGCAACAGCAATGAAAATCGGTAAAACAATTTTTCGATGAAAAATTTCAATAATGTTAAAAGCTTTCGTTGAATGTGTTGCGGACATTACGTATACAACGTGTGGGCTAAATACAAAATTAGAGCTACTCAAAAATAAAGGGAATTCCTTGAAAATATGTATATATATTTTATTAATTTAATTTAATAAAAAGAAAACTAAAATATAGGGGTAGTAGAGTAACCACAAGAACTCTACACATTTTAGAGGACATTACGTATACAACGTGTGGGCTAAATACAAAATTAGAGCTACTCAAAAGTAAAGGAAATTCGTTGAAAATATGTATATTTATGTATATAAATATTTAATTAATTAAATTTATTTAAAAGAAAACTAAAATGTAGGCGTAGTAGAGT
>JAEIIM010030861.1:0-15755 GCA_018874515.1 Drosophila greeni | reverse complement strand
TTGGTGGTGGGTCATTTCTGATGTAGACTCTAAGTAGATTCCGCATCTGTCGTCAGAATTTAAGATAATTCGATTTTTAATCGAATTTTTCTTACATTTTTGCAATTTTCCTGAATTGTTAAGCTGTGGAAAAGCTTCCCAATTTAAAATTAAAGCTTTATAGCATCTTTTTTTGTTTTTACTCTATTTTTTGTTAACAACCTCTCGTTTCTTGTTTGGTCATTGCCTGAACCCGTCGTAACGAGTACCAACTCGCTAGCTCTTTGATCTTTACCTCGTCTCGTCGCTGTTAACTCGCCGCTTTGAGCTTCGTTTGCTCGTTGCTTTTCCTGACTAGCATATTCTAAGCCCACTAAGGCACCACCCATTAATTCCAATAAATAATTAAACGACTTTAAATTGAAATTGCACTTTTAAACACGTAAGAAAATTGATTTATTTTGTCGGACAAATAAATATCCGCTGCTCGCTTAAAACACATCAATAATAATAAGTTATTGTGCCTGCGGTTGTGTGTGTCTGGTTGGTTGTGCATATTCCGGCTTGTATAGTGCTGCCTGATCAGCATTTATGTAAATATAATGTATATAGTGTGTGTATGTGTGTGTGTGTATATAATTCGTTTCTGTTTCGAAGTATTCTGTAGGTAAAAAAATGGCATTTGATCAACTTTAATTGACATTTACCTTAGGACTATATGTGCACATAGGTTGTTTTATTTTTAGATTAGATTAATCTTAGTCTCAATCTTCGTTCTTCGTTCTTCGCGTAAATTACCGTGTGTTGCAGTAACTAATTTAATTTAAATAGCATTACATATTAATTTATATTATTTACACGTACGTTTACAATGTTTTGCTTTGCGTTTTTTGGGTGTATAAATGCACAAAAAAAATTAAGCTCAAGCTTAACAATATTTAACAAAGTGGGCTAAAATAATATATGTATATAACACAATAATGGTTGAGAATTTCTTAAATTAAATATACATGTATACATATATATAAAGCCAAGCTAAGAGGGAGTTACGCCCTGCACTTGGTCAAGAGAAGAGGGTTTTTTTTTAGCACAGGAATACAAACTAAGGATCTGGGCGAGAATCCAAGAGAAAGGCTAGAAAGGCAAAGGCGTGAGATGGATGGGTCTAGGGGTTTTCTAGGGGTATTCCTTCGAAGGCATTGCGTCAAGTGGGTTTTGTTTTGGGGGGGAGATGTGTGTTTTAAAAACATACAGTTACAAATGCTAACAGCTTAAAAAAATACGTATTCCTAACTATCTATATATATATATACGCGTGTGTGTGTGTGTGTGTATCCTCCTTCATTCCACTGTGTTTAGAACACCTGTCCCCTGTGTGTCACTAGTGTGTCACTACCCCCCTCCTTCCATATTTGGCGGCAGCTGTTGATGCGGATGCGGCTGGTCCACCAGTGGAAAGACATTGACGCCCACCTCTCGCGAGATGAACTCCACAATGGTGGCGAAGCTGGGGCGGGATTTGGGCTGGACATGCCAGCACATAAGCATCAGGTCGTACATAAAGTCGGGGCAATCCGGGCGGGGTAACCTGGATACAAACACATGATTAGTTTTTTGCAAATAAAATTAAATTGGGAAGCCTGAAAAGAGCTACCTATCGATGCTGTGTCGATAAATGTGATATTAAATCGATAATCTTCGATAATACTATAGTTAGTTGATAGATTTAAACGTTTTCTAAATTTTCAAATGATATATATTATGATCTTACCCATATAATATTGAAATCAATATAAATTGTATTTTTTAATATAATTATCTGAAAATTCAGTACTCTCCCTATCGATTTACAACCCCATAACCCTAGCCTCTAAGTTAGGTTAATTCTTTTTTTATAGCCATGTTTTTTGCTTATTGCGCAAAATTCTGAATATTTAAAAAGCTATTTCAAAATTCTTTGAATTGCTGTGATAACCTACTTGCCCCCCAAAACTGTCCAGACTTACCGCTCGCCCTGCTGGAGACGGTTTAGAAAATCTTCAGGCGACGTTTGCATCGGCACCAAGTTGGGATCGGCGCCCATGGAGAATGTCTCCACGAGAGTGACGCCATAGCTCCAGACGTCCGAATACGATGAGAATTTGTTTGTGGCAATGGCCTCGGGTGAATACCTGTTTAAAAAATATTAGAGTACATTATTATAAGTTCTAAAAAAAATGTACAACTAAGCAGTCTCAAGTCTTGCTTTGTTTGCATTTAATTTCTTTTCAAAAGTCAATAGTTTAATAGCTTTTGTCTAGGCACATTTAATAGCTGATGTTAGGTTTTTATTCCAATTAAAAGCTGATAAGGAAACTAGTAAATACTACTACTCACCACATAATGGGCAGCTCCCGATTGTGCAGGCCAAAGTAATATCCATCGGAATTGGCAAACTGCGCCAGGCCAAAGTCTGAGATTTTTAAACAATCTTTGCCGCCGGCGCGATCGACAAGTATGTTGCGGGTGGACAGGTCCCGATGGATTAGGCCCATGGCGGACAAGTACTTCATGCCCTGTTACCGAACCGAAACATATATGATTAAATATATTTTCATATGCATAATACTTATCGATCCCAAGGGAAACATATAATTTTTAAAGGCTCCTTTGGGAACAATTTAAATATATAACAATAGGGACTTTGACTCAAACAAATAAAGTCAAAACAGGGTTATACTTCAAACAGAAACTTGTTATAAGAGTAACAAATCTGCATACTGAATTTACAATCTAGTTGGAGCTCGATCTTAGGTCCTACTCACGTGTGCGATGTCCAGCGCATAGCCCACGAGTCGGGCATTATTGAGCTTCGGCGCCTCGAAGCTCAGGTATTTCTTGAAGGAACCAAACAGGAACTCCATCACAATGGAGGTAAGCGACTCCGACCAGTACTTGAACTTGACGACATTCGGATGGTCCAGCGCACGCATGATCTGCATTTCGCGCTGGAAATCGCTCGTCGATACCTGCATCGATTTCAGCTTCTTGACGGCCACCTGCTCGCGGGCCCGCTCCTTGTCATAATACTCCAAATGTCCGCGATACACCACGCCGAAATTGCCCTCACCGATCTTGTCGCTGGCGCAGTACAGCAGCCGACAGTCGTTCAGCTCCACGACCATGAACATATCGGCGCTGGGGATCCCATGGTCGATCCCATGCAGATCGTGGATGCTTTCGCTATCCTCCGCATCGCCAATACCGTCTGAGGAAGCAAAGAAAGATGATTTAAGACTCAATTAATCAGGGATTATTGCAGCACTCACTCATGGCAAGGGGCGGGGGCATATAGTCGTCCGTCTTGATCTCGATGAGGCGGGAGAAGATGTCCTGATGGCTGAACGTCGGATCATCGCTCCAGCCGTCCATAATGGTCTCGGATATTTGCGGCGGACACATGTCCGTGTTGAGCAGCGGCAGGATATTGCCATCCATTAGTCTCTGCCGCTGCAGATCCTCCTGCGTCAGCTGGCGCAGGTCCTTCCGGCAGCGCGAGAAGATCTCGTATATGGTGGTGGCAAAGGCCCACAGCTGTGTGCTGAGATCCTTCTTGGCCGCCTGCAGATTCCGATAGTACTTGGTGGGTATCCACGGCAGGCTGCAAAAGGTTTTGTTTTACAATAAAATAACACTGAATAAAGATAGTGAACAGCAACACTCACTCAGCTTCCCGGTAGGGACGCGGGTAGCCGGGATCACCTATCTTGGCGTCGAGCATCTGGGACACCGGATCGTATTTGGTCACATACAGGTTACTGCACCGTATGTAGCTGTGTATTATCTTGTTGTCCTCCAGGTAGTGCATGCCGCGCACCAGGCCCTTCATCAGCTCCACCAGACACTTGTTGCTGACGTCGCGGGAGGTGTAGAGGAACTTGTTCAGCGGCCCGTAGCGCGAGTACTCCATGACCATGGTGTACGGATCCGAGAGGGTGAGGCCGTACAGCTTGAGGAACTGCGGTGACTGGATGAGGGTCCAGGTCTGCGCTATGCGGAAGAACTCCATGAAGTTGCCGTCGCTCTTCATCATCTTCATTGTCACGGAGACGTCCTTGACGGGACTCTGCTGGATCCAGTCGCCGCGCATCGTGAACATCATGCCGTCTTCGCCGAGCGAGATCGAATCTGTTGAGGGGGAACATCAAGCAATCAAGGATTGTAATATAAATCTTCTTATATTTATATTCTTTCCCCACCTGGATACCATTGCAGATCCGTTTTGGGATTGAAGATCTGGGGATTGCGTCGCTGCAGCTCCGCTTCGCTCAGCTGCACGTCAGTCTTTTTGGCCTTCAGGTTCTTTGGCAGCAGCAGCAGCAGCAGTGGCGGCTTGTCGTACACGGAGGCTGGTATCCTGATGCGGTCGGTCACGTCCGCCTGAATGAAGCGTGCCACTTCCTGCAGCGTGCTCAGCGTGTGCTCGTTGTTGTTGATGTTCAGCTTCCACTGCGAGTCCTTGCGAACGATGCGAAAGGTCTCGGTCTTGCAACGCTGCTGCGGTGTGTCCTTGCCAATGCTGCGAATACATATTGTTTGTTTAATTATTCATTCATATATATATTTGCTACGATATGCAGCGGGTTGACTGCTGCTTCGTGGCATTTCCCACAAGCTTGATAAGAGGGGAAAAAGGGCCGACTGATAACTGGTTCGCAAGCACTCACATCTTGGTTATGATATCGATGTAGTAGACGTCGTACTCGCGATCGCACTCGCGTATGATGTAGCTGCCGCACTTGTCGTTGTGCTCGTGCAGCTTCATCAGCGAGTAGGCGCCGCCGATGGGTCCGTGGCAGTAAAGCGAGTCCAGCTCCGCCAAACTGGGCGTTCGATACGAATGGCACAGGTCCTGCATCCACTTTGAGGACATTCTAAGGGGAATATTAAAGTTATTAAAGGGGAAACCAAGACTGAATGAGAAACCACGAAAACCCTACCTCTTGTAGATGCCCAAATACGAGATGAAGGACTTCATCTCCTTCTCGTTATGGAACTTCATCTCGTAGCCCTTGGGCAGGCCCACAATCTCGAGCCGTACATCGGTGCTGTCGATTTTCGAGATCATGAAAATGTCCTCCACTCTGCCCAGAAGTATCCACTGGAAAAAGAGAGAGCATTTAATAAGTAATAAGTTGATATAGAAATCTTTATTTAAATGATATTCTTTTGATTCATCTTTCTAATCTATTAATCTGAATCATAAATCTATATTAATTGTTGTATGCATTACAATATTTATTTACAAATTATTATTGATTGAATCAGATCACTTTTCTAGGCAATAAGTGAGCCTCTAAGAAACGCTTACCGAGAACCCATTTAAATATTTTATTAAGTGTGACGCAACGCAAAATCTGAGCTATCAAAATATTTATAATTTGTCCCCAGGGAAACCAGATATTTTCTGCCAGATTGGCGGCTTCGGAAACTGAGCGATAAACAGAACTCGAGAGACTTCCTTGGGCTCTTTAAAGAGGGTATCCGACTCTCGTTTTATGTAAATGTTTGTGCATTTGATTTATTTATTTTTTGCGGCTTGAAACTGAGATAAAGTTGATAAAACAGTAATTAGGATCGGATTGTAACATGGAAATCTGATTAAATGATTTAAAGTCCTTAATGGGTCTTTTGTCTATTTAAAATATTGTAAACTTAAGAAAACATCTTCTGAAATCCCTCAAATATAATCCCTTCAATAAAACCAACTTGAACTCACCTTAAGCGTCGCCTCGGACGTCACCCTGGCCACCTTGAGGCCCGGCTCCGCCGAGTCGTGCGGAAAGACCCGCACATAGACATCGATGCCGCTGGAACTGGTGGTGCGTCGCTTGCCCTTCTTGCTGCTGCTGCTGAGGCTGGGATTGGAGGAGGAGGTGCCGTTGGTCGAGGGATTGTTTGGATTATTCGTTGTCAGTGTGGAGACCGTGCTGGAGGACTCGGTGCTGGCCAGCGTGGACGTTGAGTTGCTCACAATGCCCCTGAGGTGGCCGCTGCCAAAGACACCGCCGCCCATCGGCAGATCCTCGTTGGGCAGACACTGCACGGTGACGGTGAACTGCTCGGTCATGTAGGTGGGCGCCAGATGGGACACCTGGTGGACATAGTGCCACTTCAGGCGCTCCACGCTCGGCGAGTTGGCGCTCAGATTGCGGAACACATCGCGGATCTTGTTGCCGACAAAGAAGCTGTGCGCCCGCCACAAGCTGGGCGGCAAGTACATCTTGTAGTTCCGCTCGATGGAACGCTCCTGCTGCTCGGCCGGCGACTGCTCGTGCTTGTCGATCAGCATGTCCATGACCGCCAGTCCCATGGACTTGTCCTTGTTGTCGGGATACTTGATCTCCGAGATCAGCTCGTTGCGCATGTCGTAGCGCATCTGGGCGTAGAGGAAGTCGTGGCTCCTCACATCGATCACCTCCAGCTGGCTGTCCAGCTCCGGCACCCGGAATCTCATCCGGAAGCAGTAGGCCAGCTGGCAGTGCAGCCGCTCGCCGGGCATCACCCAGGTGAGATCGAGCCGCACCAGCGGACTGGGGCGGCGCGACGTCGAGTGCTCCCGAATGCCGAAGAGCAGCTGGGCGGGCGGCGCGATCCCCAGGAGGCGGCACATCGCGGTGCGTATGTCCTCGCACAACATCGAGGGAAAGAAGTGCTCGAAGTCGTTGGTCTTGTAGTTGAACACCCGGATGGTGCCGTCGTTGGTGTTGACGCTCTGCGAGGAGGAGGCACCGCTGCGCATGGAGGCGTTGGTCAGGCTGGCGCTGTCCGCCAGCGAGGTCCGCCCGCTGCTGCAGTCGTCCATTTTGCTGATCCTTTCCCCTCCTGGGCCTGGGCCTATGTGTGTCGATGTGAGCGTGTGTGTGCGTACTGCAACTGTTGTTTTCCCCTCAATTTCTCGGATGGACTTGGCTGCGAGTCGTTGCCTTGCGTCTGCGAGATCTTTGCTTTGGGAATACTGGCAGCACTCCGCCGGCTATCCAGTGCGGCTGACGGTTGGCCAACGACTTGTTGTGTAGAAATCAGAAACCGAAAAGGCAGCCCGAGATCCGAGATTCGAAGCTCGTAAAAAAAAACTTTCAGCCTCCGCCGCTGCTGCCCTGCCGCTGACGCCGCCGTCGCCGTAGGTGGCGCAGCTTGTTTATTACCGCGATCCGTTTGGGGCAGAAGATAATCTAAGCTGGGTCCGAATCGAGGCGATAAGAGGCAGACACTAAGACACTAAGCACAAATCTTCGTTTTAACAAATAATAAAAAACATTCTAGTGTGACCGCTCGTGCGGCTACGCGCATACTTAGAGGTGGCAGAATACATATCGGTTCAGCTTGCGATGTATGGAACTATCGATTGACTTTTACCAATCGATTTGCGCCGTAAGAATATTCCGAACATGCTGGTCACACTATTTATCTCGCGATCGTCCACCCCCAACACGTGATCTTCCACCCGCGAAAATAATTGTGCCAATAAGAAGTAATAAATAATTGTGTAAACTGTGTTAATTGTGTTAATAATTGTGAAAACAACTGTGTGAAGAAACCCTGCACTGGCTAGGATGTAATCAGCGATGAATCTCGGCCAAGTCTGCGGCGTGGCGACGATCGGTGACAGAGTGTCCTTAACTGCGGGTAAGTGCGAACCAAGACTATTATTATCCTATATCCTATATATGTATAAAGCTGATGCCACGGATCGGTAAAGCTTACTTAGTTATTAAGAGGATTAGCTGCTTTGGTCTAGCGCTCGCCTGGCTGGCTGCAAATTTACAGGTTGAGGGTGATTTGTTTATTTTGGTTGGTTTTGTGGAGGAAGAAGAGGAGTTGATAGTCTTGCCGCATCGCGCAATGCAACTGGCACAGGTTATCTAGCTTAGGGACAATCATACCATAAAACGAATCATCAAAAGATGAAAGTGTCCTGTTTTGCAAATATTGCCGGTTGTCAACATAGTATGACCGCAGCAATTGCCCCAAAAAAATACCAAACAACATGTGGAAAAAGCGGTCACACTTTCGCTTTATTAACAACCCAAAGAGTTGGCAGCACTGCTTCCGTTCTGAATTTTTAATACCGTTATTTTTGTTCGTTGGAATTGACCGTTAGGTTTAAAATTTTTATTCGTAAAAACAAGTTTTTAAACACTAGAGATATCATTGTTGTTGATGTTGGTATCGGGTTTACATATATATGTATATATACTTATGTACAAATTTGCATCAAAACTGACAAATAAGCGTAAAGTTTGATCGGAACGTATGGCTAAAATTGAAATACTTGTTTAGGTAAGCGTGACACAACACGGATTAAAAATGCCCATAAATTCACTAACACATTTCCAGTCTACTACACTTATGAGTAAGTAAAAAACACGACGATTTAGTACACCGAATACACGCGAATTGTCATCTACGACACACCAAAAGGCCCTGCTTAAAAATAATCCATTCGTTTAGTGTTAGTTTTTGTGGGTTCCAAGGACAAGATCCCTCAAAACGAAAATATAACAAATTTTCCTACGCTCTGCTTCACATTTGATCGAGATTTCGATGCGTTTGAAACCAATTGAAAAGGTATTCAAGAGAATATCGTTCAAGCTATTCCAATTAAATTGATCTCAAACTCACACCGATTTCTGTGGCACCCCTGATACTGTATGACGATGGATTCGGATATTGTGGCAGTCTCCCGGGACACTTGAAAACACAAAGATCAAATCCAAGTGGGCAGACACTCCTAGTATAGGCATAAAACTGGCTCGACCAGCGGATACTTTCTAAGTGATACTTTAAGATTGACTGTTCGGTTCTACTGAAGGATCACGCCCTGGGCATGCTGCAGGCCGGTGCACAGATACAGCATGATGATGCTGAGTGCCTGGAGCCGCTCATCGGATCTGTTCTCTGCTCCGGTGGTCGTCGGCTTCCACGATGTCGACTCCGTGGGCCTTTCTGCATCATTCAGCGTCGTGTAGCCCTCAGTCTCTGCGTCCAGGGCTATCTTCAGCTTCGTCAGCTGGAAGGATAAATCGAATTTCTCTGAAGTGAGGTCGGTTAGGATTAGTTAGAGGCTTCGCTTACCAGCTCATTAATCCTGGCCACTCGCTCGTCCGGCGGAATGCTGGCATACAAGTGCTTGCTGGAGCTCTTGGCCAGGTTCATCAGGTCCTCGCTGCGGGTGTGCCGGATGATCGGCTCGGTGATAACGATGACCTGCTCCACGCTGAGCAGCGTGCACTCCGAGGGCAGCGTCTCCAGGTGTTGGGTTACCCGCTCGAAGGGATTCTGCTGCGAGGCAGGCGCCACCTCCTCCACAATGGATGATTTTCTAGGGGAGAGTCCATCAGAAGATCATGGAGATCTCGGTTTAGGGGCGAAGCAAACTCACCGCGAGGGCGTGTGCTGGGGGCTCGGAGGGAGGCTCTTGGAGTTCATCTGCTGACCGCTGCCGGTCAGCGACGACACGATGCCGGGTATGTCCAGGTTGCTGGCCTGCCGCTTGATGCCCTGCGCCAGCATACCCGTGATGCTGCTCCTGTGCACATCGAGGGAGGCCGGAGACGGGCTCTGGATCTGGGCCTGCTCAGCACCCGGGGATACTGCCGCTGCTGCTGCTGCTTCGTCCTGCTGCTGGGCCTCAGTACCCGTCGGCGGCATCTCCGTGTTGTCCGCCTGGGTGATGGTGAACTCCGGCCGGCTGACCACGGTCGCCGGAGCCGTTGGCACCGGCATGGAGCCGGAGCAATCCACCGGGCCACAAACGGTGGCATTCTGGCACTTGGCAATGCACTTCTTGTGGCAGCACATGGAGCACTCCTGGCACTGCATGGCGTCCTTCAGCCAGATCTTCTTGCCGCAGAAGTCGCACTGGGTGGCGCGATGGAAGTGCGTCCGCACGAAGTTGTGTGCCCGGGGAGCCACGGCTGCGCCGGAGCTCGAGGAGGAGCCGCCGGACATGAGGCTGTCCGAGAAGGTGCTCGTCGACTTGAGGGAAGCCGTCTCGCAGGAGTGATCCTCCGAAGCCACGCGATCGCCGCCCGTCAGGGGATTTCTGCTTGGGAGTGAGAATTATAATTTATTTCGAGTTAAATTCTGCGAGCTCACCTGGCCGGGGAATGGGACTTGGAGCCGCTCTTGGTGGCCGCCTCTCCCAGGGTCACATTGGGATTGCCCATCCAGGAGAAACCGAACAAGATGTCGCCGAAGCAGAGGTTGGGATTGAATCCGGACTGATTGGACAGAGAATGCGTCTTTCTGAAGGAGTTTGAAGAGAAAGTTACTAAGTGGAAGGGGATCTACCGAGGGGAGCCTCTGCTTACACTGCCTGGAGCGAGGCCGGGTTGAGGGCTATCTGCTTGAGGCACTGGTTCAGGCTGGTCTCCGAGCACTCGACCAGCACCTGGCCGATCTGGACGTTGTTGTAGCCCAACAGGACCGTCTCGCCGCCGGCCTTGCCGAAGACGCACACGTTGAGGAAGCGGCTGCTGGCGTCCAGCTGGAAGCTGCACACATCGTCCATGTGGATCAGCGGGCTGAAGGCGCAGTCTATGGTGGAGTGCTGGAAGAAGTAGTTGACCTCGTCCACTGAGGGTTTCTCCAACTCCTCTGGCTTGTTCCTGTCCTTGTCCTTATCTCTTTCCTTCTCCTTCTCCCTCTCCCGATCCTTTTCTTTGTCCTTATCCTTGTCCTTGTCCTTGTCGCTGCTCTCCCTGCTCATCGTCTTCTTGATGGCCTTGGCTATGAGGTTCGACTTCTTGGGCGAGTTGGTGGGCGTGCTGCAGAGACCTGGCTTCACGGCCAGGTGCTTGGGCGCCACCACCTCAGCGGGATCGGACTCGGACTCGGGTCTCGGGGGAAGCACTGGCAGGTCGCACAGATCGTCGTACTTCTCAAAGTCCTCCAGGATGGCATCGTTGCGTATGATGCCGGGTATGACTCGCTCGATCCGCAGGCTGAAGACCGTCGCCTGCAGCGTCTTCACCACCTTGGCAATCTGCTGGATGGTGGTCACCGGCCTGCCCTCGATGGCCACCAGGACATCACCCGCCAGCAGGTTGGACTTGCAGGCCGGCGTGTTGGGGAGCACGGACTCGATGCGCACCACCTGGCTGCCGCTCTGCTTGAAGACGATGCCGATCTGCTGGTTCTTCGCCTTGTGGATGAACACGTCCATCGAGATGAGCACGTGACGGCTATCCCTTTGCTGGGCCTCGATGAAGGGCACGGGGGCCAGGGTGATGGTGCAGTAGGTGCCGCCGACGCCGGGACACGGCATCAGGCGGGACAGCTCGGCGAGGCGGACGGTGAGCAGGCCATTCGGTTGGATGTCGCAGTCGCCGGCCTCCTCCTCGGCGGTCCAGTGGAAGAAGGGCTTGTAGCGCAGCTTGTAGTTGGGCAGCGTGTGTTTCCGGCGCACCGCCTTGCGGATCTGGTTCGAGATCAGGTTGGTTATGTTCGACTGCATCTGGCGGCCCTGGTACTTGGACTCGATGTCCAGGATCAGCTCCGGGTCGCCCAGGAAGCTCAGGGACCAGTGCGTGTACGGTTTCCGCGTGAACTGCAGACGCGCGGTGCCGGACAGTTGTTTCACTGGGGAGAGAGGAGAAGGGAAAAAAAGATCAAAAAGGGTTCCTCAGCCCTCAGTTGACGGTGCTTCCTCCTTAGCTCAATCCTCCCTAAACCCACTCCCTCCATTCCCATCCCCTGCTCACCTTTTAGTGTTATGGAACCCTTCTTGCCCAGCACCATGTCCGCATCTATGGAGGTGGAGAAGTTGCCCACGTAGTTAATGTCCAGCAGAAGATCCAGATTCTCGATGCGCTGCTCGCCCACGTCCAGCTCCACGTTGTGCACCGACAGGGACTTGATGTCCGGGAACTGGTCGCCCAACTCCAGCTCCTTGATCTGCGAAAGGGTCAGAAGATCTTAAATTTTTAAGGACCAGGCAACCACTATGTACAAGGACCCACCGTGAGCTTGTCGAGGAGCTTTCCAGTGGTAGTCTTGGTTATGAGTTCATCCAGCTCAATGGACAGCTTCCGGTAGAACCATTTGCGGACACGGTTGGAGTTCTTGAACTCGTGGAAGAGGAACTGCATCACAAAGTTCAGGGAAATGAGGGCCGAGGCGCCCTGAAGGCTGTCCTGGTGGTTCTCGCAGCCGTTGCCCGAACCCGAACCCAAGGCCTGGGCGGAGTTTGGAGGGACCTTGAGGTTGCGGGCCGTCTGCTTGATGTTCTGAGGGGTTTGATTAATTAATTTAATAATAAATTAGTTAATTAATAAATTCATCAAGTGATTAAGTACCATGGGCAGGGTGTACTTGGCGTTCATCTGCTTCTGCTCCTCGCTCTCATCGGGCAGGTTGGAGAACTTGATGAAGATGAGGTACTGCAGCAGGATCATCACCACGCCGCCGATCAGCAGGAAGATCAGGCAGAGCAGCAGTATGTTCGAAATGGGTATCTCCATGCTGAAGCACACCTGGCCCTCGCTCTGGGGCTTCTCACGCTCTCTTAAAAGGTGACTCTCTTGGTAATGGTGTTGCTGCTGCACTCCTTGGACTCTATCCGGGACTCTGGTGCTATCCAGGACTTGTTGTTCTCTCTGTTGTCGCTCTCGAGTGGCCTCAATTACCTACTGATTGCAGTGCTCGCATCCCCGCCCATGGTGCGGTGCACATGAAGGAGCCTTCGGTGGAGCTGTCTCTGAGCCTCTCTGTAGAGTTATTATCTTGGTGGTGCCGCTAGCTAATCACTCCATCCATTTGGGTTGGGCTGCAGGCCTCTGTCCGTCGTCCTGGTTCCACCTAAAGCTGCCACTCGCGATTGTTGCAACAACTGGAAACTACAAAATCGATATGTTCTCGCTGTCGGAGCCTCTGTGTGTGCCGTGCCCTGCCCTGCTTGCGTCTTTGCTGCTCCATGGCAGCCACTGCGCATGTCCAGCGGACCAGCTGATGAATGGTCTTTGCCGAAGGGGGTTGTGCTGAGCTGCTGCTTGACCGGAGCTTGCGGTGGCCAGCTGTTCTGAGTGGGAGTGGGGTTCCTTTTCTAGGCTATTCTGTCATCGAAGAAGGAGGTTTGGGGCTCTTGGGAGGGCTTCGTAGGGTAGGGCTTTGAATTGTTTACAAGAAACTAATTTAACTTGGGATTTGAGGCTCTTAAGTATTATTTTAAGTCTCTAAAAAGGAACCTAGTCTTATTTGCAGGCTCTAGAATCAGCCTCTTTAGGTATGAATCTCTTTCTCTTAGTGCTTTTATTTTTAACGCATCTCTACAATATGCTCTAGTTTACTAGGGGGAATATTACTTAATATAATAAATAATACTCAGAAAAGACTCTCTCCTAAGACTTCAAACACTTGGGTGGAGGGGACGCCGCACCTTCAACTCGCTCACTCTGTCCTCCCTTTTCGCTAGGCCCAAGGGGCTATCACAGTATTTTGTGTGTGTGAAGTGGAAATTAGAAACTAAAAACTAGAAACTAGAAACTAGAATCTTAGAAACTTAGAAACTAGAACATAGAATCCAGAAACTAGCAACTAAAAACTAGAATCCAGAAACTAAAAACTAGCAACTAAAAACTAGAATCCAGAAACTACATCCCAACATGCACACTGGCTGGACAGCTAAATGATAAAGGCCGTAATCCAATCGAGAAACTTGGCCACGTCCGCGTAGATCATGTACTGGTTTCTGCAACAGTGATGCTGCTGCCTCCTGCGACTCGATTCCGATTCCGGCTCCGGCGGGGCCAACTCAGCGGCAGGCAGGGTGGCCGACACAGTGCCGCGCAGCATCCAGCGGTTGTTCTTCAGGATGAGGAGACCGGCGCCCGAAATGCCCGTGTATAGACTGGCACTGCCACTGCCACCCGGGTGCGTGTCCCGCGCCTCTATCTGGATGCCGGCACAGAAGGTGCGGTTCGAGGACAAGCTGCGGAAGTGTTCATTGGCCCGGAAGCACTCGGCATTGCCCACGACGGGGGCATTCACCACCTTGGGTGTGCTGCTGGTATCCGTTGCCTTCTTGCCGGAACTGGGAGCGGGATCCACAGCTGTCCCCGAGTGCAGCTGCTGCTGCTGCTGGGCCTGGGATGCGTTCGATCTGTCAAAGCTCCAGCCGATGACGACGCCGTGTTCGCCCAAAATGTATTCCGCCTTGCTGGACCCGGACCACAGGCAGGCAGGACGAATGAAGGTATTGAACCTGCACAAGCAGAGGTGGAGAGTTAAAGAAGAACAGAACTGAGAGAGAACCTCACCGAACTTCGTCCTTGAGCACAATCACCGCAATGTCCGCGTCGTAGCTGCTCAGCTGGCTGTTGTAATCCGGATGGATGTATATGCCATCGACTGGCGCCGCCAAGGAGCCCTCCTCGTTCCAGTTCTTGAGATTGTGCCGGCCCAGGAAGACGAGCACCTCGTTGGAGGTGTAGCGCATGTTGAACAGCCGGAAGCAGTGCGCCGAACTGATGACGGCGCGGGCCGAGATGAGCGTTCCGCCGCACTGGAAGTCCAGGGAGGTCAGGTTGTTCACATAGATGGCCGCCAGCCAGGGCCAGGATCCGCGGGTGATCGATGGCAGGCTGCTGTGGGAGTCTGCTTCTCCCTCCTCCTCCTCCCCAGTTTTTCCCAGATCTTCCTCCTCCTCCTCCTCCTGGTCCTCTCCTTCGATATGCTCCATCCCATCATCATCGTAATCGGCAAAGACCGGAGATGTGATGGCATCGTCAGAGCCAAGCCTCGAATCAAGCGGGGGCAGCCGAAAGTCGAGACCGCGATCGATGCGGCCACAGATGTCCTTGGGCAGGTGGTGGCTGAAGGGCTTTCTGCAAAACAAAAGCAGTAAGTAAACGCCGTGAATGCGACGAGGAGCGAGTGCTTTCAACCGACCAAAATCCGGATGCATACTTCTTGAACTGGATGTGCGGCGGCGCGTGCGCTTGCGGGGGCTTGGCAAACGTCTCCTCGGCGGCCTTCTCGGCTTCGTCGGCGTTCATGCCCAGGTCCAGCAACAGCGAGCCGGAGCTCTTTTTATCCGGAATAAAGGTTAGCTTCCGGATATGCTCCAGCTGAATTTGGGTCATGAAGATGCTCTGCTCTGTGTTTTGCGAAGGAAATAGATTATGGATCAGTTTAGATGGGGCTTTCGTTAGGAACTCATACTCACCGCCAGTTCCGAAGCAGATCACCTGGTTGTTGGCCGAGATGAGCAGCACCTTGGGCGGGTAGTGGTGCTTGGGAAAGCGGATCTTGTACAGCACCGGCGCCTTGTTGCTAAACTGTCCGCGTGTGAGCAGCTCGATCTCTCCCAGGTAGTTCTAAGGGGGAAAAAGTGGCGGATATTAGTCTCTCCAGTGGAGTTCGGGTCCACTCCTCACCGTGGTGGGCTTGCCCCGCATCGAGAGCGTGACGCGGATGTGGAGCGGCATCTGGCGGGCGTCGGGACTGCGGACGGCCATTAGGCCGAACCACTCGCTGCCGTCGTACCGGTACTGGAAGATCTTCGGGCAGGGGCTAACCGGCATGCCCTGCCCCAGCGCCCGGGACAGGTGTTCGCTGCAGAGAAGGATCAGGATGATCGCTGTCAGGTGGCACCAGCTCATCTCAGTGTCGCGCGAAGGTAAACATTGGTGAAGTAAACAAATGAAGGCTCCGCCGGCGAGAAGCTTAAAAGCGTCGCTGCCAGGGTTGCCAGATGTGGTTTCTAGAGATGGCAAACTTAAAGCGATGTTTAT
>JAEIIM010030834.1:0-10746 GCA_018874515.1 Drosophila greeni | reverse complement strand
GAGGGTGGACTCCTTCTGGATGTTGTAGTCGGACAGGGTGCGTCCGTCCTCGAGCTGCTTTCCGGCGAAGATCAAACGCTGCTG
The DNA here is from genome assembly GCA_018874515.1 of Drosophila greeni. Taxonomy (NCBI): domain Eukaryota; kingdom Metazoa; phylum Arthropoda; class Insecta; order Diptera; family Drosophilidae; genus Drosophila; species Drosophila greeni. Next base: position 10,662 of record JAEIIM010030834.1, on the reverse strand, counting down.
GTCTGGGGGAATTCCCTCCTTGTCCTGGATCTTGGCCTTGACGTTCTCGATGGTATCGGAGGGCTCAACCTCAAGGGTGATGGTCTTGCCAGTCAAAGTCTTGACGAAGATTTGCATGTTGGCTGTGGACGAAAAAAAAAAGACAAGATTAGTCGTGGTTGTGTGTGTATAAGAAAAGACGAAAAGTGCGCAATTGATTTTCTGCGTAGTGACCCAGTTCTCGTGACCCAGTAACAATTCTCTGGCATACACACAGACAGGCGTACTAATGGGTTTTTCCCTGAATATTTTCACAACTGAATAATTTCGCCATAAAACGTCAAATTTATGGCAATGACTAATCAGTAATTTAGTTTTCAACGAAGAGAAAAAAAAATGGCCCTGGAACCGCAGATACACACACGCACGCACTCAACCCCCATTTTCTTTATTCTTAACTGCACTTTTCTTGCTGCGACGCCATTTTGGATGCAGCTTGTGGAGGGAGCCACAAAAAAAAACTTGGAAAAAATATAAAATAATGCTCCTTCACTCACCTTATTGGCTTTTTCTCGTATGAATTAATTTAATTTCACTTATTATCGGTCTGCACTTTTTAACAAATCACTTTCTCGTCAATGTTTAAAAACTTGCTTTATTTTCTTGTTTTCTCCACTATTTTCTCACAGCAACTGCAACTGCTGGCCGAGCGACTCGTATTTATAGGCGGACTGACGGAGACGTACGAGTCGACTTTTGTCTCCCTCGCTCTCAGACGACAGTTGTGCTTGGATTGCTTTGTTTGATGATTTGTGATTACTTTTTGGCTGGGAACTAAGCAAATCGCAAATTCTAGAACGCGATAAGCAAGTTCCGCACAGAAAATATATATTTTTAAGCAGAAATTGGCAAAATTATGCTTTGAAAACAAAATGCGTAGTGCATTTTTTCTCTCGCTCTCTCATGGGCATCATACCTAAGCTATCGATAAGTTCAATGCGGCCGTTTACAACACTAGCCAAATGCCATGTATGTAAACATGTATGTGTATGTATTATATATGCTTTTGTATGAATGTATATGTTCTAGCTGTATTTTTTTCCTTTGTTTGGCGAGTTAAACGACCTTTATTTGTTATGACGCTTCATGAGAGATTTGTCTTCGCGTTGGTCAACAGCCTTAGACGCATATATATTGGGGCAGACCTCCATTTCCATTTTCATTTCCCCAAAGCGTACACATACACGCCTGCATTCACGCACATTTGTGTGTGTGTGTGCACACTGATTCGTGACTAACTGCATCTGGAAAGTTCGTATGACTGGAATAAATGAATTTGCTGATGAAATCTGATGTATGCTGATGTCAGCTTTTCGAGCTGATCATGTAACTAATCCCTCTTTATGATTAAAAGTTAAAATTTTGACTAAATATTTTATTTCAGGGGAACGTAAAAATGCACTTTTTGTATTGTGTTCATTTTTCATTTTTTGAATATTTTAAATATTAATAAAATAATACTCGAGCAAATTTAGTTATTAATTTTCTTTTATTTATTAGAAATTCCAAGTAATTACTTCTTTTCTCAAAAATTCACCCAATAATTCGCTGCCTTTTAAGAATATTTAATTTACTTAACCTTACGACGAACTTTAACCCCTGAAGAACGCAGAAAATGCTCGCTTTCTTTATACAATTTGTTTCTTTTATTCGGCTTCGTGGGTTCTCTGCGGGTGTTGTGGATGAATGTACGTAAATGCAAGCCACAGACGTGACGCCACACACTCAAACGAAATACGCCGCCAGTTGGGCCATCTTATCCTTGGGCTGCCGTCCACCGCGTCCGCCGCGTCCACCGCCGCCCCCGCCCGGAGCACCAGCTCCGCCGGCAGCCGCCGCTCCCCCTGCTCCGGCGACAGCAGGTCCGCCGGCAGCGCCCCCGCCACGCCCCACCTTGCCGCCCCGGGAGCCGCCACTTCGAACTGGCCGGGACGCCACGGCCCGGTGCTTCTCCACCAGATGCGAGAAGTCCGTGGAGCAGAAGACGCAGCCGGTCTTCTCCTCGCTGCCGTCCTTGAACTTGCTCTTGTCGGACTTGTACACCACGTTCACCTGCTGCGCGCCGCACTCCTGGCACTTGGCCTCTGCAAGGACAAAGAATGGTTACAGCCGGGACAGGGAGAAGGAGAAGCAAGCACCAACCTTCCACTGTGATCTTGGTGGCGCCCTTGAAGCAGTTGATGATCACATCGCACCGGTTGCAGCCCAGCTTCCAGGTGGGCGCCAGCGTGCAGTCCAGCACCAGCACTCCCGTGGGACACTCGACGCAGCCGGAGATGCCCAGCGTGTTCAGCGAGTGCGGGCAGGTGGAGTGCGTGCAGGTGTTGCAGCCGCCCAGGTGGGGCATGTCGCTGAACGGCGGATGGTTGTAGCAGTAGGGGCAGAACGGATACGACCGCCCCTTGACGCCCGTGGAGAAGGCCAGCAGGTCGAAGTCGTCCAGCGGGCACTTGAACTCGCGGTAGACCTTCACATTACCCATGGGCAGGGAGTAGGTCTCGTCGCAGTGCGAGCAGTGCAAACGGGCGGGCTTGGTCTGTAAGGGAAAGGGTTGAGAGTCAGAGATAATCTTAAGAATGTCCAGAGTCATGCCTCACCTGTATGTACTTCATGTACCGCCTGCACTTGCCGCAGCGCGAGTGCGCCTTGCCCGACTCGGCCAGCGGCGAGAAGGAGACCTCGAAGAGCGCGTCCATGTTGGCGATGTTCTTCACAAAGTACATGAACTTGAGCTTGAAGATTTGGATGGCGTGGCGCAGCACGTCCTGGAAATCGGCCGAGCCCTGGGCAATCAGCGTCAGCATCCGCTCCACCTCGGACCGCATGGTGGGCAGCACCAGCTCCGGATCGATCTTCTGGTAGCCGTGCACCAGCACAATGCCCAGCGTCGTGGGTATCAGCTTCCTCCCGTTCTCGATGTGCACGTAGTTGCGCTGGCAGATGTTGTTGATGTGCACGGGAATGGAGGCGTCCGTCCCGATGCCGTGCTGCTCCATCAGCGTGATGAGCTCCGCCTCGGTGAGGTAGTCGGGCGGCCCCGTCTGGCTCTCGGCCAGCCGTACGTCGTTGATGGCCACCTGGGTGCCCTGGACGAACGGCGGCATCGGCTCGTCCCGGCCGAAGGCCTGCCAGGTCATCACCTTGGTGAAGCCGGCGTCGAGCAGCACGTTCGCCGTGCAGGTGAACGTCTCCAGGCCCACGCTTAGCTTGGCCGTCGTCACGCGGTACTTCAGGTCGCGCGACACCGTGCCCATGAAGTGCCGGCAGATGAACTCGTAGACGCGCCAGGTGTCGCGATCGAAGTCGCTCCGGTTGCCCAGCTTCATGGGCGTGATCGGTGGATGGTCGCCGGCGTCCTTGCCCTTGCGCGGCGTCTGCAGGTCGCCCAGAATGGTGCGAGCCTCGTCGCCAAAGTCGCCCGACGGCTGCAGCACGCGCAGCACGGCCGGCAGATCGAAGTTGGTTGGATACTGGTTGGTCTCCGTGCGCGGATAGCTGATGTAGCCCTGCGTGTACAGCCGCTCCGCAATCTGCATCGCCTGGAACGGACCGATGCCCAGCCCGGAGCTGCATATCCGCATCAGTTCGACGGTGTTCAGGGCCTGCGGCTTGCTCTTGAACGCCTCCTTGCTGCCCACGCTCTCCACGCTGCAAATAGTTACAAGTTAGGCATTGCATGGAAAAGGATAAAGGGAAAATGGGAAGCTCATGCTGTCTTACGTGGCCTCCTTCTGCTCCTTGACCCGATTCAGCAGCATGATGGCCACATCCTTCTTGAAGACGCGTCCCCGCGCCCACTCCAGCGTGAACTCCGGCTGGCCGGCGAGCAGCTGCAGGTACCAGAAGCTCTCCGGCTTGAAGGTCTGGATGTCGTCGTGCCGCTTCACACAGAAGCCGAGCGTGGGCGTCTGGCAGGGGCCGTAGGAGATGAGCGAGGAGTCCAGGTCGCCGTAGCGGTCCTGGAAGAACTTCGTCTGGAAGCGGGTGAAGGCGCAGCCGATCCGCAGGTCCAGCTCCTGTCGCGCATCCACGGACTTGGCCTCGTTCTCGTTGGGATGCCCCAGCGACTCCATGGCGCCCTTGATGTCCTTGTCGGTGATGGCGGAGAAGTGGGCGCGATAGGTGACCTGCCGGCTGTACACGTTGTGGATGACGTGCTGCACGGCGTCCATTACCTCGAAGCAGATATTCTCGCCCTCCTTGTCGCAATCCAGCCAGAGGACGAGGTAGTCGCAGCCGCGCGCCTCCTGCGCCAGAAAGCTTCGCATGTGCTGCTTGGGGTTCGTCTCCTTCTTCTCCGTCGGACAGCCGAACAGCTCCACGGGGTCCACCTTGTCCCACGAGTTGTACTTGCTGATGAAGTCCAGCGACATCACGTGCCCGCAGACCGACGTCATCCGAAAGTGGACGCTGCCCTCGTTGCGGAAGCTGCCCGTCCACTCGTGCGTGGAGCAGCCGTTGCCGGTGCCTGGTTTTTTGGGGTTAACGCAAGGATTACGGAGGAGAAACAGGGAAGTTAAGCAAACTCACCCCGCTTGGCCGTGCAGCGACCGTTGGAGAGGATGCCCGCCAGGGAGGCCGCCAGCGAGGGCTTCTCGGCCACCATCAGCACGCTCTTCATGGCCTAAATATAATTGATGACTTTTTCGCTATTTTCTATTCGCGCAGAACTCGCTCTGTGCTGCTCTGCTCTTCTCGCCAGCCCTCTCTCTGTCACTCGCATGGGTTTGGCCCGCAGGGAGCAGCGTTCTGGTTGCCGTTGCCGGTTATTGCTCTGCGTTCGCGCTGGGCTCCTCTCTCGGAGTGCGTGCTGCTGGATTCCGGTTCTGGGTCGGAGCGGGAGTGCGCGCTGCTGCTTCAGGTTCGCCCACGCATTCGATTTTCCTGGTGTCAATAAGCCGGTCGTTTTGCCAAAAATGTTTGTTAATATTTTCGCAAAAAAAAAATAGTTTGCTGTGTGACCGTTGCGCGGGCGTTGCAAAAAGCCACGAAAAAAGTGTGTGGCCTGGAAAAATACCAAAAAAGCAAGTATATACCGGCGCAAGATAAGATACAACGAGTTGATTATCGATAATTAAAGCTTGATTGAAGAAATCGTGATATTAATATATCATCTTTAGAAAACATATCGATATATTGATAGTTTGATAAATTATCAACAGCCCTAATCAGCAGCAGCAGCAACAACAAATCGCACAAAAACAAAGCCAATACACGCACGCACACACACACAAAGGACGCCAAAGGAGAAAAACAAACACAAAGAGCAGGGCACGAAAAGCGCTTTTTCCAGAAATTGGGTCGCGCCTTTCTTCGAGCTTGTTGCTGGATTTTCCTCGATTTGTATTTACACAAACATATACATACATATTGCTGAGTGTGTGTGTGTGTGTGCTGTTGTTGCTGTTCTTCTTGGCCTTTGTCGTTTGTTGTAACTGTGGCTGTTGTTGTTGTTGCTGGCAGAGGGAGCGTAGAGCGAATAGCGAATGTTATGGCAACACTTGCAGCCTGCGTTTGTGTGAGTGAGTGAGTTGGAGTAGTCGTGTGTGCAGTTTTTACAGTTCTTATTTCTATTACTTCTATTACTTCTTTATCGTTTGTGGCTTTTGGCTGCGGTTTCGCCGTTCTCCGTTTCCCGTCAAAGGCTGAGGAGAATTGACAAATAAGGAGAGAGGAAGCCTTATATATAAATATAAATATATGTGTATATAACTAACAAAATCCTGTTCCAATTGATGGCAACTCCCGGAGTGTGTGTATGTGTGGGTAAGTGTGCAGTTATTTCTCATTTTCCCTTTTCTTGGAAGTCAATTTTCTTTATTTACTTTATGCTTTGTGTGTTTTGTAAGCTTTGAAGTTGAAATTCACCAATTTGGAGCTCCAAAAACGGTATTTTTTGGTAAAATATATTATTTTTTGTAATGTTGCTTTTGTTATAGCCACATTTTTCATTGCCTACCTTTGGACGCCTTTCCGATAGTTTTTGACATTTATTCATTTTCCTTCATTTCGGTTTTCCTGTTTGCAGAGTGAGCCATCGTTAGCCAGAGCACAGCCAGCCAGTCAGGAGCCTTAAATCTCCACCAGAAACTGTTCAGAAGCCGCCAGAGGAACCCCATTCCAAGCCAGGAATCCAACTAAAGTCCTAGTCAAGATGAGTGTTGTGGGCAAGCAACTGAATCCCGTGCAGCAGTCGTCCAGCGGAGCCGCCGCCGCCAGCGCCTCTTCATCCTCCTCCTCCTCGGTCAGCGGCACAAGCGCCACAGGCGGCAGCGTCGGCGGTGAGGCCAATGGTGCCAACAGCACTGGTCTGGCCGCGGCGGCGGCGGCGGCGTCCTCCGGCGTCAGCGGAGAAGGATGTGCTGGTGCTGGCGACTCCAAGCGCTCGTCGGAGCCCTGCAGCGTGACGCCCCAAGATGTGCTGCACCTGACCAAGATCACCGACGACTATCTGTGCTCCGCCAATGCAAATGTGTTCGAGATTGACTTTACGCGCTTCAAGATCCGCGATCTGGAGAGCGGAGCGGTGCTCTTTGAGATCGCCAAGCCGCCGAGCGAACAGTTCCCGGACGGCCTGTCCGTCGAGGAGACCATGCTGGCGGCGGCCGAGGAGCTAACGCTGGAGGACACTGCCGATCCGAATGCCGGGCGCTATGTGCGCTATCAGTTCACGCCGGCATTTCTCAACCTCAAGACAGTGGGAGCCACGTAAGGGAGTGCATCTATAGCTTTATGGAATATATTTATTCTCCTTATTCTTTTGCAGTGTGGAATTCACGGTGGGCAGCCAGCCGGTGAATAACTTTCGCATGATCGAGCGGCACTTCTTTCGCGACCGCCTGCTAAAAACCTTCGACTTTGAGTTCGGCTACTGCTTTCCGTATTCGAAGAATACGTGCGAGCACATCTACGAGTTTCCTAACCTTCCACCCGACCTAGGTGAGATACGGAGCCCAGATTGGGATTGTGGCGAGGGTTTAACGTTGATATATAGGAAACAATTTGAATGTTTATAGAAACTATAGATATTTTCAAGTTAGGAGCTTTAAATTGTTGTTATTTAACATTTTTTAGTCAAATTTAGGGGTATTTTCAATATTTGTCCTTTAATATAGAGGAAAATTAAGTTAGCGCCTTGCATAACACCTTCTTTGAGGTCAGAGGTCAAGAAATGGAACACGGAGGGAGGGGACCCTTAATGTAGGCCAAGGCGAGCTCTGCTCTTCATTTGAGCTCTTTTTTTATGTAAATTTTGAAGACTAAAACTTTATTAATTAGGTTTTTGTATTCTTCTCTTATTTATTAATGTTAAAATGTATGTTTTCTGACGCTCCTGAGGGAAAAATTAGTTTACAACTTTTTTGTGCACAATATTATGTGATTAACACTTTTATTTTGGGTTTATTTATTAAACTAAATTAATTTCCAAGGGAAATGTTAGCTTTACGTATTTTTAACTTTATATTTTATGCTAAAAATAAGAATTTAAATAAGTTTTCTAAGGAAATTTGATAAGTTAACTAATGTCTTGTCTTCTCTTTAACCCTACAGTGGCTGAGATGATATCAAGCCCCTTTGAGACACGCTCGGACAGCTTTTACTTTGTGGAAAACCGACTCGTCATGCACAACAAAGCCGATTACGCCTACGATGGCGGCATTATAGTCTAAACAAACAACCAAAAAATACGAGAATCTAAAACAAAAAGGATCTAAAAAGGATATACAAAAAAAATCTAAAAAGAGATTATACAAAAGGAATCTATAAGGATCTAAAAACTGCAACTAAGAAGGAGAATCGAAGGAACTAGAGCATAAACTAATAACTAAAAATTACTACAAAAGCTGTGAGACAAAATCCAAATGAATTGTCACACACACCACAACCACACACACACACACTCTATACACACACACACATCGAATTTGAGGGAATTATCACAGCCATTTTAGCCTTAGCACGAGAGTTTTACCCACCATTCCTGTTTGATGTATTTTAGCAAGGATAAAGACAAACACACACAAAACACACTCGAATTACACACTCAAAACACACTCATGACACACACAAAAAACACTCATGACACATTCATGACACACCGAAGCACGCAAACTGTGTTCATTTAATAAATAAATAATTTTCCCGATCTTTAATTTTAAGTGCAATGTGATTTTGCCTGATTTTGTCGGTATCTCTTTACATATATATATATTTATACAATTTTTATTTATTCCTAATTGTAAGTAAACACACACACACACATCAATTACTCAAAGACACACACACACAGACGAAACCAAAGGATAACGGATAACAAGCATAACTTGCTGTCAATTTTTTGTATGCAGAAGAATGTGGAGAAAGGAGGAGGAGGCTGCGGAAGGAAAATACCGTTACGATCTACATTCTATCAGCTTCGCTCTCTCTCTCTCTGTCTCTCTGTTCAATATGGCATTTTTTTCGTGTGTCCTGTGTATGTATATTTTTAAAAAACAAAAGAACTAAAGAGAAAAAGAAAAGAAAAGGGGGCTCAAGAAGCTACAAAAATGTAAGAAGAAACTTTAACCCCTGAAAATCGAATGAGTCTAAAGAGAGATCGATCACACGCCGAATAACAAGAATGATTAAATTAAATTACATTTTAAATGTACATACACCACTAATTGAAGTTTTTCTATGTGTTTTTGGGGGTTTATTCCTTAAAAATGGGTTTAAAAATTTATAAACTACTTAGGAGCTTTCCTTTGAGCTCTTTTAGCGAGTTCTTCGAAATAAATAAATGTACACTTATAATTTAAATAATTATTGAAGCTTCCTCTCATTCTTACTATTATTTTATAAAATTATTTAGTACTTCCAGGAATAAAAATAATTTGATTTCATAAATTTAGCTTAAAGCTTCATTCTTATTGCCTCTTTTTTTGTTGTACAATTTAAGGTACATAACGAATTTAGTTGTTTTTAAGCTGCTATTTGAGGAACTCGGTGACTATGGAAATGAACTCGTGCGGCTGCTCAAAGTGCACCAGGTGGCCAGCGTCCAGCCAGTGGATATCCGCCTCGGGGAACATCTCCAAAATCTGTGGCCAGTGCTCGCGTCTAGAAAAATGAAGAAAATTCTTAGTTTTTAAGCTCTGATAGGGATTTATAGGGGTACAACCTCATGTAGGATGAATGCGAGCCACAGATGAAGGTGGTGGGGCCCGTGTACGGCGGCAGTTCCTCGAGGTTAGTCTTATAATTCTCGAAGCGGGTGAGAAATTCACGCAGCACCGGAGCATTGCAGGCCCAGGAAAAGCTGAAATATTAGAGATATATATTATATGAGTTTATATGGAGAGGAAGAATCCTTTATATATTATTATCTCCCACTTACACTCCCGTCTGTGGATCCTTGCGCAGATTCAACATAATAAAGTCCACCGTTCCGTCCTCGGTGGCCTCCAATAAGCTTTCCCGTGCTATCTTCCTTCCCTCGGACAGGGTCAGGCTGGGCGAGAGATTCAGATCGAGCATGGCATCAAAAATGTGCTTCATCTCCTCGGTGCCGCGGGGCACGGATACGGGCGATATGTCCACCACTATCAGACGCTCCACCAGTTCGGGCTGAAAGGATAATTGGAGAAATAATCCATATTCCCTTTCCGCCTGCAACTCACATATTTCCGGGCAAAGTACATCATGGAGCGACCACCCATGCTGTGACCCAGGCAGGCGGCCTTTGGCGCCTGGTGCTGCTCGAGAAATAGGCGAAGATCCTCGGTCATGGCCCGCGATGTGTGAACACTGGCATGCGGACTATCGCCATGATTCCTGGCATCCACGGCATAGATCTGGAAAAGCAGGAAGGAGAGTTTAAGGGACTACAAGGAAACTGGAGGGAAAACACTCACTTTCCTGGGAATCTTATTCATCAGTGCTCGGCTGATCCCGCGCCAGTTCTGCTTGGAGCCGAAGAGGCCGTGCATTGTTATCAGCGGCGGCTGTGTGGGCTGTCCCTCGCCCTGATACACCTCGAAGCTCATCTCCACGGGCTCCGATGTGGAGTACGAGGCGGCGGCGGAGGCGGAGGAGGGGGAGGGAGAGTGGTTGTAGCCATTCCGCAGAAGCAGCGCCTGAAGCGGACTCCTCCCCGTGCCGGCTGGAAGGAAACGTAACGATTTCGTAAGCCGCTGCATCTCTGCGCCAGTGTGTACACACACACACGATCGACGGGCACTGCTGGCGGTTGGTGCGGATTGGGTTTATTTCCACGGTCTCCTGTTGCGTAATTAAAGCGTTTATGCTAAATAATTGTCATTAAATTTGGATGCTTTGCCATAATTGTTTGGGCTGAGAGAGATTAGATTGTTGGCTATTTACATGTGGAAGGGAATTATCAGAGGCACGGTAAAAAAAATAAAAAGGGGGTTTTAAATATTTTTAATAATATATTAAGAATACATATAAACTTAAATTTAATGGAATATCATGTGTTATTAAATACTAAATTTATATAATTATAACAGTTTTTGGATAATTCTACTACCTGTAGTTTGTTTTTATGAAAATTCCGACCCCCATTAGCTACACCACTGGAAAATGTGCTTGAAAGTAGAGCTGCATAAATATCGATGTAGGGAG
>JAEIIM010030633.1:0-14269 GCA_018874515.1 Drosophila greeni | reverse complement strand
AACATATATAAATTCTCCTAAATAGAAGTACGCTTGTTGAAGAAACATTTGTACAACAGAGCAAAACATGACCAAAGTGTATTAACAACATTGTTGTTGACCTTAAACGCGCCCGGTTTTAGCCGCTGCTGGCTCGCAGACCATACATACAATGCAAATATGCGGTAGTAATAATAGTACAATTGTCCGGTGGCCATAATGCAATAATGCAGCCATATTGCTCGATGCTCAGTGCTCAGTGCTCAGTGCGGTGCCTGGTGCCGGTGGCTATCATTAATAAATAAAGTCACATGTTAATTATCAGCCAGCGGCAGCCCCTGCTAATTTCAATATTTGCAGCCGCAGCAGCACCAGCAGCTGTTACTTTGTTGGGACACAAAAAACAATAACAAATCGAGCGACCTGCTTTGTTCAAACAGGTTCGAAACCGACTAAATATATACAATACATTAAAAGACGTTTACGTAGCCGCCGGCGGATCACGTGAAAAAATTATCCACCGCCACGCCGAGAGGCACAAGTAACACAACTGGGAAATGAGCAATGCCTCAAATGTTTGACACATAAAGGCAAATACGAAGTAAAACTGTTGGGAGTTTTCCACGGTTAGCGTTTGAAAGGAGAGCCCAAATCACGAAAAAGGGTGGCAACGTCGCTGAGCACTGTTGGGAAGCACAGTTAAATTTTCCAATGATTTATTGGTAACTAATAAATCACCTTTTGGGAAGTAAATTTACAAATACTTATCAAATCGTAAAACGTTTTGGTTTTTGATAAAAAATAATAGGGTAAAACCAAATAGATTTCCCATTTAAAGTATATAGATACAATATATTAATAAAAACATTAGGTTAAAAAAATCTTCAAAACAACTTACATATTTTAAACTGTGCGCGCCAACCTGTTAAACCGAGATGGCACCTTCGCTCACATAATTATCGATGCTATCGCCTCTCTTAAGAGCATCGATAGCACCGATAGTTACATCAATGTTTTTGCAGCTCTAGTAACAAATAAACAGTGTTGCCAAGCTAAGACTTCTTATAGCTAGATTTTGAGACAAAATAAACTAAGATAAGCTAATTATGAAAATAAATGGTGAGAACCCTTAGTCTTCTATTGGCGGAATAGAATGTTTGTTAAAAAAAAAAATGTATGAAATTGGGAAAATATCCGCGCGGAAATAGCGCGACCCCTTGAAGGAGGTAGCAAGAAAGCCATAAGCTTGCTGCAAGTTTCATAGGCTTTTTCATTGGGTCATGCCAGCTATAAGTTAAACAACACAACTTCAGGTTGCTGTGGATAATCGTCTGGTGAACAAAGCTTCAGGTCATAAAAACGCAAAACCTTTAAAATCATCTATACAAATAAATCAATAAAAAAAGGCTAAAAACCATCAATTTTGCTTGGAAAATAGCTATTGTTCCCGATTGCCGCTAGTATACAATTTATTCCGCCTGGCGGGGAAAAGGCTAACTTGGCTTTGCTTGTAGTAAACAGAAAACAAAAATCAAAGTCACTAAAAAAGGGTAATATTTTAAATTTGAGCCTGAACAAGTAAATATTAGTGCTACCTAAACGCAGAGCGCGAGGGGAGGTGGGGGAAACTCAGTGGGAGGCCGTTCCCTCCCACTCTCTATTTCAATTTCTCCCGTTTGCTCTCCCACACTCTGTTTTGATAGTCGTCGCACATGTGTGCGTGCAAGTGAAAGGTGGCTGCGGAGTAACTTTAGCAGTTGCAGTTACCTTTGCAAGCGCCACGGAGCGGCGCCCAGGTGAGTGCTCAATAAATTAAATAATGCGGAACTTGGCAGACTAGCTTGTCAGTTGCGGCGCACTTATGAACATATGTACATGTATATTTACATATGTTGTACTCGGTTTGTGTGTGTGTGTGTGTGCGTTACGTGTTGGCCATGACATCACTAAAAATAACGGCATCTCCAAAAATCTGTTGCAGTTTAAAAAGCTTGAATTGGCATAGAGCGAGATATACTTGTTATGCTTTCCAGAGTTCCTTTACAAACTTTACCCATTGAGAACTTTCTCTTTCACTTCACTTATATATAGACGAGCTTAGTTATTTAAGGAACTTACTTAGTACTTTATTACAGATTTGCATAATGAATTCAAAAACTAATTTCTTGTAAATCCCTTGCAGTTTCAAGAGATCGTACCTGACATGGATGACACGGAATTTATGTTTAACGAGAAGCAATCAATTCGGGACTCTTCGAGGACCCTTAAGCGCTATGGCAGCACCTGCTGCAACAGCATGCGGAACAATGAGACGCTCATCCGGCACATTGTGGAGAAGACGGACACATTGCAGGGCATTGCCCTCAAATACGGATGCACAGTGAGTTTTCTTTGTGACAAGCTGGAGAAAATTTTCATATGCCGCATTTCATTCTTTTTCATCGAAAGAAGCTCTAGCAATGCTTAAAGATCAGTTGGTAAAATTTCCAAAGTATCAAATCTGGCGGAAACTTCAGAACAAGATACTTTTAAACGAGTAAACTACTTTATTTCCTTTCTAGTGCAGCCGACCTGCGAATAAGTTCTATTGATTTCAGAATTTATGGGTCATCATTATTATCTACCTTTTGTTTGGCGACAGAAATTGATTCTAGCTTCTTTCTGCGTCGGGTTCGGGGTCGAGCCAATTACAGTCACGCTAGCCCTTCACCCCTTTTTTGGGAAACTCTTAAGCCCTGCACTTGTTTTCTCATATTTTTGAGATTAAATCATATTTCACCATATTCATTGATTTCCCGACGCTTTTTCTCTGTCTGGGGAAGCTCCAATAGTGCAGTAAGTCGAGTCACGCGAGCCCTTTAAATTTTAAATGTCAACTTCACGGGGATTTGAATATATCGATCCAATAATGGCAATTGTTGCCCCGGGCAACTCCTCTAAAGCTCTGCCAGCCCCTCAAAGTTCTTGGAATTTACGACCAAACCCACACCTTCACACGGCTGGCGGGATGTGAGAAGTCTAGAGTCCGGAGTGACTTTGGCAAACAGAAGATAGCGGACATGATGTGGGAAGGGCCAAGCAGACCCACTATCTAGCATCCACACTCTAGAATCTTAGATGTTTATCAGCGTTTCTTATCGGTTGTGGGGGACCGTGGAAAACGCTGCAGGCGGGTCTACCCTCAACTCTCGACTGACAGGTTACTGCATATGATTTATGTCCACATGATGAGCTTCATTGTTTAGCCAGCACTTGGCCAATATTTAACTAGAGTCCAGATTTTGGGTTTTGAGTTTATTGACTCGACAAATCTTGAAGCAAACGTCTAAATAAAGCACTGCATTGCCACTTGACCCGATTGGCCATATACGCGTAGTGAGGGGGGCACTCGGTTATCCAATCCAATCGATCAATCATCCGTCATTCGTCAATCAGGTGTCAGCGCGAACAATTGCCCGTAATTGATGATGATGCCTTTCCAGACGGAGCAAATAAGACGCGCCAATCGGCTCTTCGCCTCGGACAGCCTGTTCTTGCGTCAGTTCCTCCTGGTGCCCGTGGAGAAGAACTCACCGTACTATCCCCAGGTGCCTGGCGGTGGCGATGCATTAGCCGCCTTCGATGCCGTGCTGGCCACCCCACCGGGCACCCCCGATGCCAATGGACAGCGGGAGGCGCATAACAATGCCAACAACTTGAGCCAGAGCAACAGTTTCATCAACAGCGCAAGCAGCGGGAACAGTAGCAGCAGCAGCAGCAGCAGTAGCAGCAGCAGTGGCAGTAGCAGCAGCTGTAACACAAGTGGCGTTCCTCCCGCATCCGGTGGATCGCGATCCGGCAGCCAACAGCCGCAACAGCCGCCACAGCGTCCCTACTCCATTGCCGGTGAGTTGCTTATGAGCCAGCCCGGTGACGAGGATCCGGCCATGATGCACGCGCATGGTGGCTGCGGCGGCAAGCAGAGCAAGAGCTTGGACTCGGTGGCTGCGATGACGCCCGAGGAGGAGAACAGGAAATGCATGAACGACTTCCTCAACAAGATCGACAACACCATCTCCGAGTCGCGCAAATATGTGGAGCGTTCCAAGGAGTAAGTGTTTGCTACGAGTAATAGTATCATCAAACCTAATTTCCAAAGATGATTTTCGGACCATTCATATTCCATATGCCTGTAACTTTATCTCAGAAAACTTACTGATCTTATTTTTTACCGCTTTACAGCCTGGTCAGCAGTCAGAGTGAGGCGGACATCTGTGTCAGTGCCAGCGCCGACATATTCCCCCAGCGGCGTCATCCCCTGAACAACTCCTACAAGACCAACAATAACGACCGTCCGCCGCAGTATCAGCGTCACAGCTCGACGGGCAGCGGGAACTCCTCCGATACGGCGCACCTGCTGAACACGACACAGACGCGCCGAGTGCAGAACTCGCTGAAGCGACTGGAGAAGCAGCAGGACGACTTCTTTGAGTTGTAGCAGCTGCCGCAAAAATCTAGCCTAATTACGCTGAGGAGCTAATCTAATTAATCGTTTTAATAAGGCCGCGCATTCGGGGGAGATGCCGCGCTCTAAATGTAATATGTATAATAATGATATATATACCATATATATATCTGTCGACGCATATGCGATATACCTTACCAATACGAGAGATACCTATTAAACATTAAACTTAAGCCGTAACACTGAGCTAAAACCTCATACTTAAACTAAAAAGAACCCTCAAACTAAGCGCTGCGCTCTGTAAACCTGTAGTACGATGACAAGGCAGTTCTGTTCCCCGTTTTTTGCCGCCAATTTGCTTGCAAGGAAGCCTTCTATATTGCCCATTGTCCTCCTGCCCCACATTATGTTTACTTTTTTTGTATGACTTTTAGCTTTAATCGCACTGTGTATAAATTTAGTTATGAGAATTATTATTGTTAATTGTATATATATATCTATATATAGTCGCTAGCAACATCAACAACACGAAATTGGCCAACTGTTGACGTGTATTTTTAATTTATTTCATAGCTATCCCCAAGTATTAGTACCAAAATTCCATTCTATGCAATCTGAACCTACAAAACAAAAAACTGTAACCTCCACGAAACGAACCTATATCCCAGGAAAAACTCAATATCGAACTGTGTGTGCACTCATTTTCGAGCCAAGTCATGTTGTATGTGAGAATGTTTTATAAAAATACAAATAAAGTGAGAATTGTGTTGGAAAAAGTGTTGTGTTTTTTAAATTTTATAATAAGTTTAAACTCTTTTAAGAGCGATTTTTTGCCTTAAAATATTTCAATTTATTGTTTATATATCGTATTGTTAAAATATCAACTAATGTATCGTCCTTGGCGTCCAATACCTATATTTCCCGACATCCCTGTGGTGAACCACAGGAATTTCCAGGTGGCGGAGCATGCGCAGGGCTAGGCTTAATTGCAGTCGAACTTCGTTAATTAAAACTAAGGTAGAGGAAGCATTGATGATGATTTCTTAATGGAAATCATTAAAAAACGCCACTATCCACAATTATAACAAGAAAGGAAGAAGGACACTTTGAGGGGTCACAGGGCTTTTCACTTTACAGAAGTTCTCCTGTATGGTTGCCAGGACAACGTGCTTCCTGCCAAAACAAACAAAACCCGACTATATTTTGGGAAATTTGTAACAAAAAAATACATACACCAAAATGTCGGACAAAGATCTGGATGCTATTATCCAGGTGACCCAGCAGGTGGTGGGCAAGTTCATCAAAAAGCCGCCACTTACCGAGAAGCTGCTGAGGAAGCCCCCCTTCCGCTTTCTCATGGATGTCTTCAACAATGTAAGTGCTTTCGTTATGACCCTCAAACCCTCAAGTGTGACATGGTCTATGGTTCATCAGTTCATCAAGCAAACCGGAAAGTTCGATGGCTTGTACACCTCGGAGGAGCAGCAGTTCGAGAACATAGTTACGAGGGAGGACAAGATACGATTTCTCCAGAAGATGATCGATGTAATCAGTAAGTGTTATGGACTTCTCCCACCAAAATCCCTTACAGCTGCATTCCTTCCCACACAGAGCTAACGACCAAACAAGACCTAAAGGTGCGCACCTCCAAGATTGTGGCTGGGCAGGAGCCAGAGCTCACAAATGAGCTGCTCCAGGCAATGGCCAGTGTGGCGGAGAAGAATTTGGACTGGGACAGCGCCGTCGATCAGGTGGTGATTGCCCACAGCAAGACCCCCATTGCCCTGCAAAAGCCTCCAAAAGATATCAAGACCTCCAGCAAGAATCCCTCGCCTGCCGGCGGAAAGGAGGAGGATCCGAAGCGGCGCAAAGAGAAGCGGACGTCTCCCCAGGAACAGAAGCTGCGCAAGACCACCACCGAGCCCGGAGCTCGATCCACACCTACTGACAAGGACAAGGACAAGGACAAGACCAAGGCAGCTCCGAAGAAGGCCAAGGTGTCAGGAGCTGAACCCAAACTAAGTCGGCAGGGATCCAAGCAAAAGAGTCCCTCGCCTGTCAAGCAGAAGTCTAAGAGCAACAAGCACCAGCTCTCCACGGAGAGTGACAATCCCAGCATGTCCATGTCGCCACCAGTGCCAGCTAAGCAACCAGCCGCAGCTCCTGAAACAGTTCCTACCCCAGTGTCCAATGAGCCCAAGGCAGAGCCTTCCCAGGAAGCAGATGCACCTGCACCTCCACCTCCCGCTCTATCTCCACCCACAGATCCGCCAGAAAGTAGGAAATCATCCGCCCAGCGTCGCAGTTCCGCCTCCTCAAACCGGAGTCGCCGCTCCAGTGGCACTCAAAGGCAGCCCGAGCCTAGTCCCACTGATATCCCATCTCAGCCAGCGTTGCCGAAGGCTGAGCCCAATCCCCCAGCAGATTCAAATAACAACAATAGCGGCGAGCTGAAGCGGGAACTTACCATGTCGAGGGAGAACTCAAAGGAGTCTAGTCAGCGACCCAGAACCTCGCTGAGGCCACCCTCCGCGCGTCCTGCCTCTGCTCGTCCTGGGGCTCCACGACGTCGCAATGTGGAGATTGTGCTGCAGCCCAATGACCAGATCAAGATGTCTGGCATCAATGTGAAGCTGGAAACCTTTGGGGACCTGGACGACGATGGCGAGAACTTGGTGATAATTGAAGATGCCAACTCGCACGACATTGTGGAGGGCAAAAAGGGAGATGATCCCTCGCTGGAGGGTCAGGTAGATGCCCAGCAGGGTCGACTGGTCCAGCAGATCCTGGAAACCCAAAAGGAGTTGGTTCACCAAAACGCCGAGGTAGTGGAACCGGCTCCGTCGTCGGCCACAGTTCGCCAGAGTTCTGCGCGCCAGGTGAACGATCTGCGCGACGTGATCCAGAGCCTCACGAAGGCGGTGAACCCGCTGGGCAAGCTGCTGGACTTCATACCGGAGGACATCGATGCCATGCAACTGGAGCTGACCATGTGGCGTGACACCTACACCCAGGCTGCCATGGAGCTGAAGAGGGAGCGGAGCCTCACTGCGTCGGCCACAGAGCCCATGAAGCACCAGCTGCAACAGATCGAGGCGAGCATTGTGGAGTACCAGGAGCTGGTCGATGAGAGTCGCCACAAGATACTGCAGAACAATGCACGCATCCTCAAGATGCTGATGGAGCAGTAACTGCTGAAACAATTTAAAAGGTGCTCGAAAGTGTACTTGCAATGAATGTGGGCCTTAAATATTTCATTGCACACTTTGGGATACTTTCTTAATTAAATTTTTAATATAAATAATAATAATAATAAAAATGAGTACTCAAGTTAACTGTAATAACCGTGTTCGAATTTGTTACATATCAAAATCTAAGCTTTTAGGAAGAAAATCAAGACAGATTTACCTTAATCAGGACCAAAAGTTCTACTACAGACTTGTTATTTACATTTTTGGCACATTTTCTGTGCCATCATTTAATATTTTAATGTGCAATACAAGGTCTTTATAGAAATAGCGATATATATCAATCATGGTAAAATTGACCAATACGTTTATAATTGTATAAATGTGTACAATAATATCAAAAATCCTACGATTGGTTCCTTTTTTGGGTTAATTTGTAAATTTGTAGGTTTAAAAAGGCAAACACAGTAACAGGCGGTAATTGTTTCTTATCTAAGGCCACTTGGTGTTCAAACCAAAAACATACTTAAAAACTAAACTTTCTTATCAAAGATTAAGGAAAACCCTGAACCAGTTTCCTCGATTTTTCCCAATAACCTTTTTGTGCTAAATAGGTGTAATTTCAATTCTTTTTTCCGACCTTTTCAGCTCTGTTCATTTTCTTTTCGACAATTTCCTCGTTTTCCTCCTCGGAATCCAGATCTCCTGTGATTGTCTCTCCTAATCCGGCTTCCTCCTTTTTCTGTTTCTTCGCTGTACTTATTTCTTCTTCGTCCGGGTCCTCTTCTTCGTCGTCCTTACCTATGCCCCCCAAGCCACCGCCTTCCTCCTGATCCTCATCGCCCAGTACGTACTCGATGACATCGTCAATGGGAAAGTTGTTGAGCAGCGATTTGATGGAGTCGTTGTGTATGACCACGGTGAAGAGCAGCTTGCAGTACTCGCGCATCCGGCTGCCGTAGTCCAACTCCGCGTAGTTCTCACTGCCTTTGGTCAGATCGTGGCCGCAGTTCTCGATCACCTTGCAGAGCACTGACTCTTCGGCGGCATTGGGCCAGCCATACTTTTTCAAGATGGGCGGATCCACCAGCATGTCGATCAGCTTGCCAATGTTTTCCTTAAGCTTGAGGTCCTCCTCGGTTAGGACTTCGCCGCTGCCATCGTCCTCGCTGGACGGCTCCTCCTCCAAATTATCAGCGATAGCGGCCGCCAAGCTGGCAGCCAGCGACTTGCGCTTCTCCTTCTTGACCACCGGCGAGACCTTCAGTCCTCCTTCTTCCTTTTTGGTCTCGGGCTTGACTGCCACAGACGTCTCATCCGTCAGCTGCTCGCCCTCCATGTCCAACGGGAGAATCGTATATGTTTCGTTCTCAAGCGTGATGGTCTGGGCCGCCGTCTCATCCGTCTCGTCCACCAGATACTCACGTACCACAACGCCATTGCCATCCGTTTGGCTGGAAATCAACGAACCCGCTGAAGTGTTCAGCGCCACTGGTACGATCTCCTCAGGATCCTGTTCCTGCTCCTCCACCGTCGCCAATTTGGCTCTCTTGCCACGTTTCGCTATTAGCGGATCCACGCCAAAGATGTCATCCGGATCACATTCGTGGACGGTGCGAATG
Organism: Drosophila greeni; assembly: GCA_018874515.1. Lineage (NCBI taxonomy): Eukaryota > Metazoa > Arthropoda > Insecta > Diptera > Drosophilidae > Drosophila > Drosophila greeni. Next base: position 5,036 of record JAEIIM010030633.1, on the reverse strand, counting down.
TGCCGGCGAAGAGTTTCGCAGCTGTCGAAGTTCTTGTCACAAATGGCGCAATCCGTGCGCTCCATAACCTTGGCGGGCGAGCGCTTGGTGGCACGCGTGGGCTTGGCTAAAAACAAAAGAGTTTAGGCGAAAATGAATTGGCAAGGGTTAGGATTCTCTTACGTGTGTGAACGCCCACATCCATGTGCTCTTCGAGCTGAGCTGCGCTGCGGAAATTTCGCTTGCACTCGGTGCAGGAGAAGACGGGGCGCTTCTGGGAATTGTGCTCCTTCACATGGCGCTCGAGTCTAAGAGAGTACAATATTGTTTATAGAATATTACTCCTTTCTACTGTCGAGCTACTTACTGTTTCTGCGTCTTGAACTTCTCCTCGCACTGGTCACAGCTAAAGGGCCGAACGTGGGTCTTGGAATGCGTGCGCAGCTGTGTAGCCTGGATGAAACTTTTTCCACACTCTTCACACTTGTGCGGACGCTCGCCCGTGTGCCGTTTCATGTGGCGATTTAGGACCTCCTTCACAGCAAAGGCTTGATTACACTGTAAAGGGGCCGGTTCAGTCATATACAGATCTTCTACAGGATTAAAAGCCCCCCTTACTCACCACAGTGCAACTGTAGGGTTTCTCGCCCGTGTGATAGCGACGATGCTTCTTAAGGGCCACCAAAGCTGAGAACTTCTTCTCGCATAGATCGCAATCAAAAGGCTTCTCGCCCGTATGCGTGCGTATGTGAATGCTGTGGGCGATAAATTATTAGTTTCTGGTAATGATTTAAGGGCCAGATACTCACTTGAGCGTGGACAAGCTGTAGAAGCAATTCTTGCAAACGTGACACATGTACTCCGGCTTCTTCATCACCTGCGTGCCCAAGTGCTGCTTCAAGTGCGATCGCAGGTTGTCCAAACGATAAAAGACACGATCGCAAACCTTGCAGCTCATGGTATCGGTCTCATTGGCCGAGCAGGCCGAGTACTTCTGATGGCGCTTCAGGTGATAGGAGCGCGTGAAGTCCTTGCCGCAGATCTTGCAGGCGTACGGCTTGCCCCTTGACTTGTGCTGTTCCTCGTGAAGCTTCAGCAACGCCTCGCTGCGCAGATTGGCATTGCAAATGGAACAGGGAAAGTCACAAAATTCGGAGTGCGTGATGAAGATGTGGCGCTCGTAGCTGGTTTGCGTCTTAAACGACTTTGGGCAGTCCGGACAATTAATGTGGCCCAACTAGAGAAGGAGCAGGATAAAGTAAGTCCTAGAAAACTTATATTAATAACACCACAAACTCACATGGAAGGTGTCGTAGCTTTCGCTGCAGCAGAAGCAGATATCCTTCTTTTCCATCACCACCGCATCCTTCTCGATCTTCTCCAGGTTTTTCAGCATGTCCGCCTTTCGCAGGTGGTAGCCGCTGTCGTAACGACAGAACTCCAAGTGCTTCGTCAGGCTTTTGATGCGCCGGAAGGTCTTGTAGCACTTTCCGCACACATGTTCCACAATCTCCTTCATCCCGGCTTTGCCAGCCTCGTCCTTGTCCGCCTCGCCGCCTTCCTCCTCCTCCTCCTCCTCATCGTTTTCGGTCACGACGATCTCCTCCTGGCCGTTGGTCCGTTCCAACGTTCCTGGCACCACCTCGTCGTCGTCCGCCAGTATGAAGGCAATGGTCTCGGTCTCCTCGTTTTCCGACGTCGCCGCACGATGCGCCGTGGTAACTGCTTGCTGCTTGGTGTTCTCCAACTTGACCGCTTGGAGCACGTAGTGATCCATCTTCTGCTTCTTGCTGGGGGAGGCACGGTTCTTGGTTTCCAGGGCTGTAACAGAGGTGGTGGAGGCAGGGCGCTTAACATTTAAGATCTTCACAGAGGTGGAGGTGGCGGCGGCGTTGCGCGGACTGGTCTTAGATGTTGAGCCACGTTTCTCGGTCTTCGGCAGGCCCAGTGCCTCGTCATTGAGTATTTTGATGCGGGATCCCCCACCGCCGCTGCTGTTGCGCTTTTCCGTCTTGGTTGGGGAAGCAGACGGAGACGGAGCAGAGGCTCCTGCTGCTGCGGCCTCGTTCAACAGCTTCATTCGTGTGGCGGGACGCGACGTTTCCTTCGGCGGCGAAATGTTCTCCACTCCCAGAATCTTGATTCCGGCCTTCTTGTCCTTGCCCTCCTTGGACGCGCTCATCGTGTCCCGCTCAGAACCTGCGGGAGATGAGGGGTACTGGTTAGAGAAGTTCGGTGCCGAAGGCTGCGGAATATTTGCAGGATCAGTGGCCTGGGACTTTGCCTACTTTCAGGCACGTGACTTATTAAAAATCAATTTTTGCCAGCGTCATCAACGCCTAGAAGCAGTTCACAGAAGACCAAAATGGCGGCCAGCACGATCAATCGCACGAGTGCGAGCGGGACGACTCTACCCCAGGCCCCCCGACGCACAGCAACAAGTTTTTGGCTCGCTCTTGTCGCCTCATCGTCTTCTCAACAAAATATAATACAAAAAAGTGGTTGAAAAATTCTAATACACACAGGGAAATTTGTTGCATACTTTTCAATATTAATTATTTTGCATAGCTCAGAAGGATGTGAAGATTCTGACCCGACTCCTGTTGCTTTACACTCTTTCAATTCTATCCTCGAAGCCACGAAGAAAGTTATGACCCGCAAAGCCAAGAGCAAAGCAAACGCCAATTGCAAAGTCGCCAACTGGATTTCCTGGGTTACAGTGGGCGTGGTACCCTTCGCACAGTGTGTCACTTGGGGATTGGTAGCTTAATCTTGAAAATAATCACAATATACCTTATTTTATGGTTTAAATTCCAACACACAACGCGGAGAGTGCAACTTAGAGCTGACAAGATTTCGATAGGACTATGGGTAATAAACAAATCGATGTTTTTGAGCAGGCCGGCATGATCAAATTTATCCGACTATCGCGATAGTAATTTGTTAATTTATAAAATATTAATTTTAATTTGTTAAATGGCTTGCCCAACTATATTTAAATTATGAAATTACTTGCCCAGTTCTATTTATAATGATATTTTAAGACACCAAGGGTGTTGGCCACCCAGCTCCCCTTATCGATGTATCGATACAATCCGAAGTGGTTTGCCTCACCTCTATTCCGCCGTGCCGCTTGTTTCAGGTAAATAAAACAGAAAATTTTAAAGAATTATTAAAAAAGCTATTCTTTATCAGCTACTAAAACCCAATGACTACCGCCTTCGACGCCGCACACACGGAGGGCCCCGGCTTTGTGGGCATCCGTTTCTGCCAGGAATGCAATAACATGCTGTACCCCAAGGAGGACAAGGAAAACAAGATCCTGCTGTACGCGTGCCGAAACTGTGACTACAAACAAGAGGCGGACTCCAACTGCATCTACGTGAACAAGATTATGCACGAAATCGACGAGCTGACGCACATTGTGCCCGATGTGATTTCGGATCCGACGCTGCCGCGCACCGAGGACCATGCCTGTCCCAAGTGCTCCCACCGGGAGGCGGTCTTCTTCCAGGCGCAGACCCGGCGCGCCGAAGAGGAAATGCGACTGTATTATGTGTGCACCAACCAGAATTGCACCCACCGCTGGACAGAGTAATTGTAATTGTAGCCCTAAACGTAAGCAAGCAAAGTAAACAACAAATCAATATAAAACGATCTACATCTACTATTGCCAAATGGGGCGCCGCCGTGCCGATTGTGAGCCGCAAAGAGGTCTCACTTGGCGTCACTAACACAATCAACTTATGACAGTGGATAATGGCTTGTAGCAATAGAGGAATGAAATTGATTTAAACATAATTTAAAGGTTTGTTTTCAACTTCTATGCGGGGTTGTCAACGAATTCGCTAGATTCCCAATGAATTTCATATAAACAGTAATTCTTTTGCTCTACTATGGACGTGGAATCTAATAACAACTTCTCTTGTCACCTAGAAATAAATGCTATTGATTACTCTTTTAATTACCACCCATCAAGTTTGATAAAGAACTAACAAAAATTGTATTTTAAGACTAACAAAAATATTATTTTTAAGATCTTCCAAGACCTCTTAATCAATATCCACTGTAAATGCTGCCGAGCGGGAAACGCGAATCATGCCTGCGAGCGCATGCAAAATTCCAGATTTCTCACACGGTGACAATAAATTCTCCATATATCTATATCATTGTTCTGCCGCCTCTAATCGAAGCTGACAAAAAAATAGGGGGCTGAACGAGACGAAGAAATGATGGGACAAGTTTGTTGTGCGTATCAAGCCGATTCGGCGGATTCTGTGGACTTGGCCCGCCTCGCTAAGTTTAGTTGGAGCTTAGAACTTGGCGCGACGTGTTGATCGAATCGCTTAGAAATGTGCTAGAGCTAATAGCCACATATATCCGTGAATCGAATATACAAAAGCAATCAGGAATCCCCAACGAGTGGTTATAAAATAATAATATACAATGGCCAAGCCAAGGTCGTCGGCGGATGCAGCCGCAGCCGGAGCCGGAGCCGATGCAGAGCCCAAGCTTAACTATTTCCAGAAGCTATGGCGCTACCGGCACTACCTGGTCATCGAGCCCTTCTTCTTCTTCTACTTCATGGCCTCCATTTTCAATGCGGTGGCCATGCAGAATTTCCCCCTGGAGAAGGCCTGCCGGGTGAACTTTGGCTACAATAAGTTGGTCTGCGACACAATGCTGGATAAGTCGGAGCTGGGCATCGAGTGCGATGACTTTGACTTTGCCAACACCACGCTGGGAGCCACACCCGACTTGGCTGGCATGGTGGTGGCATCCCCCGGCTTCAACTACACCGTCTGCAAGGCGGAACTCGAGGCACAGATCCTCGCCTCCGATGTCTCCGGAAAACGGGCTCCGATGGGTAAAGAGAAAGACATTCGCCATATATCATCTGCTCATAACACGAGTCGTTCATTAAATATACGCGTTTGGTGTTTGGCATTAGCATTGCTTAAAAAATTCAGGTTTGTGCTTAAATTAAACTCGAATTCCCGTCTCAACTCCTCTGCATATTAAGAGACTCGCCTACCCCTTTTTGGATGCCAAGAGAA
>JAEIIM010030572.1:0-12790 GCA_018874515.1 Drosophila greeni | reverse complement strand
ATTCTTTTAACAGTTTAACAAAGAACTATAATAATATATTATAAGTTCGTAGCCAGAAACTTAAAGTAAGGCATGGAAATGCCTCCTAGTGGGAAAGCTTCAACTTGCGTGCAAACAGAGAATAGAAGATGAAGAAGACCGAACCTAACTATGTAATTCCCACAGACAGACACTATTATAATGCATTATTCAAAGGAATTATACATTCTATCTCTTCTCTAGTCCCACCACACACACATTTTGTGTCCCACAGAAATGCGTCGCCATTTGGACACGCAACTGGACTCGGTCTGAGCTAGCTCAGCTCCTCATCCTGCTCAGCCCACCGTTTTATTTATAATATTTACCTAACATATTGATTTTGGGCTTTTCGTCCCTTTCCTTAATCAAACGAGAGTTGTTTGTGGCGGCTTCCGAGGGATGATGGTCGCCGCCGAATCAATAATGTCCAAAAAAACAAAGGTGGACTAATTTCAGTCTTCTTTGTCACCAAAAGTTGAACGAATGTAAAGGCAGGAATTCAGCGCGTACATCTGATTATTTCTATAGTTTGTTAAGCGAATTTCGCAATTAGTTAAATGGGTAATACTTAAATGTTATCACCGAGTATCTAATATAATTTGGCTTATTTAGCACGTAAACAAACCTTTTTTTAAAAACATTTCGATTTTCCTATTCTAACAACTTATTCTTTTTGTCCTGCAGGTGTACTATGCGACCATATAAATATCTGAGATTACATACCGAAAAATGGAAGCAATATCGAAGATTTCCCTGATATTGTCTGCCTTGCTATTCGTCGTGGTCAATGCAGCTGTGGCCCTCAGCAGTGCCGACAGCTGCCTGGCCACCTACAGTAGCGCGGAGGCGTTGCTGGCCCACCCCGCGCGACCTCATCATCCACAGATAAGGCCCAGGCAAAGGACGTGGCAGGAGCACGAGTTCTCCCTGCTGGGTTACAAGTTCCACTTGCCGTTTGTGGGGCATGCAGTCGATGCGGATTTAGATGATAGTGACAGTGACGAGGGTCTGTGGCTGGACGACCTTAATGACGGATCGGAGAGCAGGGAGGATGTGGAGGAGTACGAGCTGCATTCCGGAAATCAGCCGGTGGATCCCTCTAGTCACGTGTTCAAGCTGAGCTGCGAGCATGTGGGTGTGGGGCATGTGAACCAGGAGCTGATCTCCCTGAGGAGTGCCCACATAAACTACCACCAGCTGAAACTAGACCACGTGCCAGCGGATCTCGGCGTAGCCCTCCATCTGCCGCAGTTCGAAAGCGTCCATGAGTTCTCTTGGCTGGAGAGCAACCTAGCAGATGAAGCTCTTGGAGAACTCTTTTCCCGCCAAACGCGGTGCTTCGAGAACATGGAGCACTTGGATCTAGGCGAGAATCGTCTGGAGTGCATCAACTGGGCAATTCCCCAGGCCGTGCGCAGCCTGAAAGTACTTAAGATGAGCGGCAACCGGCTGGCCAACTGCAGCCTGACCACCCTGCAGCATATGGCCAACCTGCAAGAGTTGCACATGGACAGAAATGGCCTGACTGCCTTGCCACAGCGCTTCCTTGGCTCCCTGAGCGAACTTCGCCTCCTGAATCTCAGCCAGAATCTGCTGGCGGAGCTTCCACGGGACATTTTTGGTGGGGCTGTGAAGCTAGAGCGCCTTTATCTCGCCGGAAATCGGCTTAGCGTGGTGCCTTTCCAGCTGTTTCAGACGGCACGAGACCTCAAGGTGTTAGATCTCAGCGACAACCGCCTGCTCTCCTTCCCGGACAACTTCTTTGCTCGCAACACGCAGCTCCGACAGCTGCACCTGCAGCGGAATCAGCTGAAGTCGATCGGCAAGCACAGCCTGTACAATCTGCGCGAGCTGCGGCAGCTGGATCTCAGTCAGAACTCGCTGACCATCATCGATCGCAAGGCGTTCGAGTCGCTGAGCCAGCTGCTGTCGCTGAATGTGTCCAGCAACAACCTGACCGGGCTGTCCTCCATCATCTTCCAGCATCTGCATCCCCTCAAGCAGTTGGATCTCAGTCGGAATCCGTTCAAGCAGCTGCCCAGCGGCCTCTTCCAGTCGCAGCGCTCCTTGGTGCTTCTGCGCATCGATGAGACGCCCATTGAGCAGTTCTCCAACTGGATATCCCGTTTCGATGAGTCGCTGGTGGATCCGACGGTACTTCATCGCCTGCGGTACCTCTCCCTGCAGCAGAATCCGCAGCTGACGCAGTTGCCGGCGACTTTGTTCGCGAATGCTCGGAACCTTAAGGAGCTATTGCTGGCCGAAAACGGACTACTGCAGCTGCCAACACAGATCTCGGGGCTGTCGCGGTTACAGAGGCTCAGTGTGCGAGGGAACCGCCTGGGATCGCTACCCGAGGGCCTGAAGGAGCTCCGGCAGCTGCACTACCTCAATATACTGGGCAACGAGTACCAGTGCGACTGCAGCATGTACTGGCTGACTGCCTGGCTGGTCAATGGCAGCACCAGCCTGCGCCGTCAGCCCCACTCTCAATCGCAGGGCAATAGTCCAAATCCTAGCCAAACACCGCTGGACTCGTACGAGAGCATCGACGACCAGATCGAGGCGTTGAAGTGCCAATACGGTTATCCGGGCGACATGCTGCGCGTCCTGAGTAACCTCAACTGCAGTGTGCCCTCGGTGGTGCAGTTCTCGGAGCCGAAGATGCACAAGCTTCTCTCCACAGCCAAGCTGGAGTGCCAGATTTCCGGCAGTCCAGTGCCAGACATTATTTGGGTAAGTTATTCGTAATGGTTCGTTGAATTGAATAAAAAAGGAAAAACACTAACGATTTTTTATATCTTTTAAGGTTACTCCCCGCAATAAGATTCTCCGACACCATGCTGATCCAGACAAGCGGCCTATTATCATTGATAGCAAGGAGAACGCCCACCAACCACCAAGTGCTCAGGAGTTGGCCGCTTTAATGGATGAGAGTTACATTCAGTCGCTAAACCTGACCCGCCAGCAGAGTCTGGTGGGTCAGCGCGTGGTACTCGTGGAAAACGGATCGCTGCTGGTGCACAATATCTCCAGAATAGATAGCGGCCTGTACACCTGCTATGCCTTCAATGTGATGGGCAAGGCCTCGGCAGGACTGAGGTATGCCTTCAGTATTTTTAGTGTTAATTTTAGGATATGAAATAATGTGAGCTTTTTACAGACTGTACATCGATCCCATTGTATTCTACCGGGTGAAGATTGGCAGCATTCTGTTTGGCACTGCCCTGGCTACCGCGTTCCTGCTGCTCACTCTGATGGTTCAGGGCTTGAGGAGCTGCCTGTCCCGCTGGGGCATATGCGACCGGTTCTACTGCTGCGCCAATCGTAACAAGAAGTCGCCGCGGCCACGACAAATCTACGCCATGCTGGACAGCATTGAGACGTACAAGAGCCAGCAGCTGGAGCGCCTGCGGGAGAACTACGCCCAGCAAGTGCACCGCATCCGCGAGAACTGTGTGCAGCAGGTGGAGTGGATACAGAGCAGCTACACCACCCAGGCCAAGCACATTCGCGAGTTCCGCGACATGGGATCTAACCACCTGACGGCGCTGAAGGACCAGTACTACGATCAGGTGAAGAAGGTGCGCGACTACTCCACCGGCCAGCTGAGCTGGGTTAGGGAGAACTACGTCTTCCAGCGGAACAAGATCCGGAAATTTAGTGCGCACCAAGTGCTGCGCCTCCGGGAGGGCTACAAGTACCAGCAGCAAACGCTGAACAAGGTACTGGAGAACCTGCCCAGTTTCTACTTTGAAAATTGCCGGGGACGTTGCGAAGAGGACATTGCCGAGGGTAAGTATTTGTGTTTTCTCCGAAAACTCTTAGCCAACTAATCCCATTTCCTCGGCAGACATAGACTGCTATTTTAAAGGACAAATGGACTTTGCTGGCTCCAAGGAGCTAAACATACAGAAAATTAAAGGACGCCTATCTGCCAATTACTCGGCCAGCAAGGCATCCATCTACTACACCCCGCCAGAGGACGACCTGCTGCACTGCTCCCATCTAAATCTACAGACCTCGCCCATTCACATCAACTACATAGACGAGAATCTCGACCAGCAGAAGCAGCTGGAGCGAGACTTCAAGATGGAACCACAGCTACTGCTATATAATACCCCGATGCTCTATCTGAATCCGGAGGGAGCTAGCAGCAGTGGTCAGGCGGCGGCCATGGCGGCAGCCATCGCCCTGGCGCAGAGCATTAGCGTAGAGGACAACAATCAGGCACAGGAGTTGCAGCCGCTTAGGCACTGCCGCGAAAACTTGGACCTGCCCGAACTGAAGGACTCGAACGACGTGAAAAACTCAAAATCGTGCCCGGCCATTTATAAGGTGTCCAAGCAGCGCGACGGCAGCACGGTTCACGAGCTACAAAAAGAGGGTGAGGCGCCCTACCAAATGCTGCGCCTGAATCCCGTAGAGACCACTTCGACGCCGACCCAGACGAGGACAGAGAAGCTGAACATCGTCCTTGATGAGTGCGGCAAGGCATCGTTATGCAAGCCCGCGGAGCAGGCATCCGATGAAAGGGACAGTGGAACTCCCCCGTCCGTGTCCAGTGGCGATTCCAATAGTTCGGATGCCAGTTGCGGCGACGTATGCCAATCGGCGATCCGTAAGGAGTTCCCTTCCCCATCCTCTCCTGAGGCAGATCCTGCCAGCACCTAGAGATTTTTTTATAATTTAAAATTAGTAATGGAAATAACGAAAGAATATAAAAATTGTAAAGAAATGAAACACACATCCGCTAAAGAACTTAAAGTTAATGATTACAATTTACGATTTACGGTAAGGCAGCAAACAATAATTACCATATAGAGTTAATTAGCGAAACAAATGAATTAATATGCTGAACACACATTCGAGAATATCGGAGCAAGTTATACGAACAGAAAAGAGTATCAAAATTCAAAAGGAATTTAAAATCGAGGTTATTACACTCACTCTCCTGGAAGCTATCTATCGCTAAGGTATCATCATGTCAATAATACTTGAAAAGAGCCCCCATTTGTGATTTCATTCTACATTTACGAGTATAGAGCATCAAACAAAACTATTAAAGGGACGAGAGCAGGGCGTATTTTAAAGTGAAACCGACAAATTTTAATCAAAACCTGTAAGAAAATTATAAAAACAAAATAAAATGTTTACTATAAAGGATGAAGAGTATTTTTTATATTAAGTTATTAAGCTTTAGTTTCGATTTATTGATATACTCTCCAACAGTAAAATAAACAAAAACGATAGAAATCTGGCCGTGAGAGAACCCGGTCTAGGGTTCGGGACACTCGGGCTGCTTAAGGATCTCAATCGCGCACGGATTGGCATCGATTTTGCACACCTCGCTCTCGGTCTCCACTTCGCTGAGGTCGTACTCGCACTCGCACGGGAAGCACTCCATATCTTCACCCTCCTCGCCCTCGGCTTCCTCTCCCTCGCCGTACCAACTGATCTTCTCCTCGCTTTCAGCACTCGGCATAGTGGACAAGGAGCATACGGAGAGCTCGGAATCGGAAATGGCCAGCGGCACCGGCTCTTGGGGCAGCAACGCAAAGTCGTAAACGGCGATATCCTGGGCGAACCATAGAGTCGGGGCCATGGGCGTCTCCGAAACGTCGCCATCCTCATCCTCATTGAATTGCTCATACGCTTCCTCATTGTCACCGTCTTCGCCGATCGCCTTAAAGTTATAGTTAGACGGCAGGAAGTAGCCCACCAGCATGTACCGATTATTGAAGCTGAAGACCGCAGGTCCACTCGGATATAGGGTATCCCAGATTCCATGGAGGACGGTGCACTTGTCGTCATTGCCGATATAAAGCTCAAAGGGTCCCATTCGTATGTTACTGTTCCAGGTGGACTTCAATCTGACAGACATGCAGCAGGCATCAGGGCCGCTTTTGAAGGTGTAAATGCCAACACCGTGACGCTGGCCCTTGTGCCAGTCGCCGGAGTAGGTGTCCCCATTCACATAGTTGTACCGGCCCTTGCCATGCTTCAGGTGCTTGCGCCAGTTGCCCTCGTACACGGATCCATCCGGATAGATGAAGATGCCCCGTCCGCAGCGCTTTCCGCAACGATACTGTCCGTAGTATCGTGATCCGTCCTTGAATACATACAGCCCAATGCCGTGTCGCCGACCCTTGCGGTAGTTTCCATCGTACTGGTCCCCATTGGGCAGAATAGCCCAGCCCCGGCCATGTCTCTGGCTCATCGCGTTGCGGCCACCTATATAGAGCTGGGGAATGAAAACAGGCAGAGCGAATCTCTATAGCTACTACTCTTTTCAGATACATTTTTAAGCAGGATTTCAAACAGGATAATGATCCCCGGTGCCGTTTAATACTAAGGGAACTTACGCCTATGTTGGGTCCCAGATCCTCCTCCTCTTCTGGGGCCGACAGCTCCTCCTCTGAGATATCAGTAACGCTCATTGTGATTTTGAGTTTATTTGGTTTTAGGATCTTCTTTTTATTGACGAGAGAGAAATATAGATTTTTACTTAAAACTTACGTTCGGGAACTATTGTGTGGATCTGTCTGTATATAGAGTTAACTTAGCCAAGGCTTACTACAATAAATATCAGAATCAATATCGAATAGAGCTGATCCTGCAACAACGGCTACGTTTCCGCGTAGAAGTAGTTCGCCAGCGGATAGCGAATGGCCAGGGCAATCAGCGTGCACAGCACTTGGAAACCCATCAGCATCTGTGTGACCACGCGCTCATGGACCGGCCCAAACACGACCAGCACAAAGTTGATCAGGGTAAAGTTATTGGTCCGGACAAGACCGTCCGCTTTGGTATGCCAGCTAATTAGTCGCAGCTTTCGGAGCACCGTGACCATCAGACGGCCTGGGGCATTGAGATCCTCCAGCTTAAACTCCGTGGTGCTGATGTGCAGCAGGTCCGTTTTGCTGTCGTACTTGGGCAATCGGTGTCGGGGGCAGGGCACAAAGTGAAACAGCTGCGGCGTGGAATACAGAAAGTTCAGGATCTGCGGCAAGAAGAAAAGCAGCAGGGTCTTGCTGAAGTGTCCCAAAATGCCGACCACAGCGAAGGTCATGCCCGCAAAATAGCAGTAGGTGTCACCAACAAATACCTGGGAGGGATATCTGAAAAGAATATAAAATTAATATTTAAACCCGTACAAAAACTAATTAAACTAATTTATATATAAAAATTAGGTCTGCAGCACTCAAATTCAAAATAATAACAGTAATCTTAAACAGTGTTGTAAACCAACCGAAGACCCAGCATTGTTTCTAGCTAGATTTGGCTGAAAAAAGCCAGAAACCCTCTGCAGAGCCGAACAGCTGGGATGCGTCAGGGAGGACATCTCGCGACAGCTGTGCGGGGGAGGAAAAACAGAAATTTTTGGGCGTGTTAAGCAAAGACAACGCGAAAAAGGTACAGGAAATTTAAGAAAATGAATAAGTGAATGTCCAGAAAGTGCACCCAAAACACAACATGGTGAGGAGCACCATCACGCTGATGCCGTCGCACGCGCTGACAGCGGGAACCGGCTCCATGGGACGACTGGCTATAACCAAGAAGCTGGTGCTCTGGTCGGTGCTGGTGCTTCAGGTGGGCTTTATTGGCTGCATCTGGCTGCTGCAGATGGGCCATGGCCCGCAGGAGCAGCAGCAGCAACAGCGGAGTGCCCTGGAGCAGATCGGTAGCCGTGTGAATTTCGTGTCGAGCGGTATCGGTGGGGAAGCTGGAAAGGCTCCTCCGAACAGGGGAACCCACTGCCCGCAGCAACACGAGAATGTGAACCGCTACGACAAGGACTTTTACCAAATGAAATCCGAAATGGAGAGACTGAACGAATCCCACCCACCACCAGACTACGATGTGCCCGCTTATGTGGACGCAGAGATGGGTCCGACCCCGGCGCTTTGGTGCTACCGCGAGGGCACCATCAATGAGACCATGAGGATCAACGATGTGGACTACCTGATGGCTCCGCCGCAGTGCAAGTGTGGGAGCGGCTGGCATGGCAGGGACTGTGGCCAGCCGGAGATCATCTGGCGAGCCCTGATGACACACACCCGGCCGAGCAAGCGGGGCGGGAGCACGCCCCTGCAGCTGGTCGAGGCCAGCTCCAGTTCCCTGCATCGCCTCTTCTACCTGCTCGAACTGGGCGCTTGGGAGCACATTAGTCTGGAGCTCTTGGAGCTGCAAATTCGAGCCCTTCTCGAGGTGGTGGACTACTTTCTCATCTACTACGTGAGCAATGGCAGTAAGGAGCGGAATCTGGAAAGTTTGCTGGGGCGCCAAACGAACTACATGTTGTTCCGCTGCTCCTCAGAGAGCAACTGCAGCAGTTCGCTGGCCTACAGCCACTTCAGGCGCCAGCTGTGGCTGCAGTGCGGCCTCCAAATGCAGCCCCAGGATCTGCTGTTACACGGAGATAGTCGGGCTGTTTATGCGCCGACAGCTCTGAAGTTTCTCAAGTACTATGCCAAGGACGTGCTGCCCTTGAGATTCCGGCTAAAGTACAACGTTTACGGCTTCTACTGGCAGCACCCGAAAAAGACCCTGCTAAGCGGGGTGATAAGTTCCTTGGGGCACCTGCACAACAGTGCCCAACTGGATGCCCACCGGCTGCAGCGAATAGCAAGTGGCACCCTGGGCGACCTCAATCACTATGGCGGCTGGAGCTGCGAGCTGTGCCTGCCACCCGAGCAGATTGTGCTCCGGCTGCAGGGCGCCAACCAGCAGCAGCAGTTACCTGTGAAGCTACCCAACGACACCCGAAACGCCCACATCGATGCTACCTACATGCAGCAGTTGATAGCCAACGGAGTCCACATAGACGGGACCACGCAATTGGTACGACTGCGCGAGCAGAGCGAGAAGTACTACGCTCCCGAGGAGGCCCTGCGTCACAGCAGCCAGTTTGGCCAGCTGCTGGTCAATCTGTACGATGTGGACGTGCTGGAGGATCTCCAGGACGATGACTAACTATGCCCAAGGCACACTACACACCTTCTCGACGCATTTTATATAAGATATATATTTATATGTGCCTGCTTTTGATCCCCCATCTCAAAGTCTAACGATCTCATAATCATCATATCATTACTCTGCCTAATCCCTTCGTGCGTGTGCGTGCCCTTCTGTATTTTTGGCCAAGCAAGTTCCAAATTATTAGTATCTCAGCAGACAGGACGACGAACAGACCCGCCATCTGTGATAAGCAAAACCAGAACTAAACAAAGAATTTACAAAGAGCGAGCAAGACCAGAAAAATTCTCGGGAGATTTGCTGGAATTCTGTTGTGAGATTGGGTTGAACGGAATTTAGCATTAATTTTAAGAGATGAAGCTTTTTAGATTTACTTTAAATATTAATATAGATAAAATGTATATCGGTTTATAATTTCAAAGTTATTAATTTATTATTCTAGGGCTGAGGTATCAGAATTATTATAACTTGTTAACTTGCCAGATCAATTCAGAATTTATAAAATAAAAGGAAAAATAAAGAAATCACAAACTTACTGGTTGAACTTCCATAGCGCCAAGGTGGTGGCCAGAAACGGCAGCATAAAGTAGATGGAGAAGATGTGCGAGTCCACCTGATGTCCCAGATATAGTTCAATCGAATTGAACACTAGAATGGATGCGGCAATAATCAAAGACTGTCCCACCTCCAGGCCATTGATGCCCGCCAGGATATTGATGGCGTTCGTGCAGAACACGGCTAGCATGCCCATAAAGATGTAGTAGAGAACACCTAATGGAAAACATTAATTAAACCTAAATACAACAATAGTTCAATAGGAAAATGATGGTCTACCTATGTTTAGGGAGGTTCCAACGATGGCCCTTGCAAAGTTGGGCATGATAACCGTGGTGGAGTTGTAGTTGACATAGTAAACCATTAGCAGTGGCAACGTGGCGATGGTGGGCAGGAGCAGCTTGTGGCGCCAGCGCAGATCCAAGACGTCGTCGGCAAAGCCCAGAAAGATCATGCAGCAAATAGACAGCAGGGCAGCAATCAATTCCACGAACTACCAAAAAAGATAAATATAAATATATTGATAAGGTTGCGAGCACCTGACGTTGTTGTTTACTTTATCATGTGGAAAGGTATCGGGCTTTCCGCCAGTGACCGCATCCGTGGCAGCCGCCTCATCGAAGGCAAAGGGAACGGGTATGAACAGAAACAGGGAGACCAGGAACACACAGCCAATTAGCACACCAAAGGACTCAGGACTGCAAATGGGATATACTTAAGTGTAAAAATCATCTACAAAGGATGCTGAAAACTTACACCTGTGGCTTGTCCTTTTTGCACAAATCGTTGCCAAAGAGATTGGCCTTGATGAACATCTCCCGGAAGCGGGGAATCATCCGTACCGTCATGCAGTAAGCGGCGCCCGAAATGGCTGCATTTATTAGTATGGCTGCTCCAGACATGGCCACGACCTTGGCAATGCACCACTAATTTAATTAACAGGCTTCCTTGGCACTTCACCCCACCGGAAATGCAACGAACCAACGCCTTGCCGTGTGAGCGCTGACTCAGAGGGTAAATTGAAAATCCGTGGATACGGCACGGATCACTCGATCATGGTGCAAGAAACCAATTACGCCGACAAAGTACACGCAATTTCAATTGCTGATAACAACAAAACACAGCTGTTCGGGCGCAGTGTGACCAGAGGTGGGTGAAATTGTGGGATTTTGTATGCAACAAATAAAACAGTGTGTCCAGGTGAGTACGATATTGAACTTTAAAAAATAATTTTCCAACCAACTAACGTTACGTTTCCAACTGAATAAAGTCAAAATTCCATTAAATATATTTTTTTCATAATTCGAAACTGAAAAACGTCTTAATTTTATTTAATATCAGTGATTACAGCACTTGGACCATCTCCGTTCTTTACACATATAATTAAAGATCTGTTTTAACAAAATAGCAATCGGATGATGAGAGTAAAAATACTTGTTCTTTTCGAGCTTCCTTGGTTGATTTATGTATATAGGTTAAGGTAAGTTCCTGTCCATAAGTATAGTGGCTGGCGGCTATCTGTCCCTGAAGAAGGGAAATGCCTTCTGCAGCTCCGCCTTGGACTTGCAGGCCTCCACTTTGGGCAGTGTCTCCACCAGATTGAGTAAATAGATCTGCAACTGCTGACGCCGTTCCTCCACGAAGACGAGGTTCATGTTCCCGAAATGCTTTTTGGGCGGAAACTCAACGCTACTGACCACAGGATGGGTCTTTAGCAGCGATTTATGCAGCTTGTTGAACTCACTGTAGCGCCTGAAAAGAGTCCAGTGCTCCAGCCGCTGCCTCATCGTTATGTGGATTTCGTAGGTGTAGTGCGAACCAGATCGCTGAGTCTTGGCCAGTTTGACTTGTGGAATGGTTATCAGGAAGTTGGAGCAGAGCGAAGAGCTGGGATCAATCCCCGTCTCCTCGAACTGTTTGGTCAGCCGTCTGATCAGCAGACGGTTCTGCAGATTGAGTTCCGCCACGCGGGTCTCCAGCAGAGCGCATCTTTCGTTTAGCTGGTTCACCTGCTCCTCCAGCGCCGTCTGCTGCTGGCTGTTCGTCTGGCAATTCGCAGAGGACGAAGACTTGCTCCACTGCGAGGACGTATCACTGCGATCTTCGAATAGATCGTGTTCTGCGGCAGCCTGTGGGAAGACTTCCGGCAACGGTGTTTTTAGAAACTCCAGCTCCGGTTCAATGGGATCAAAGGGTTCGACGACACTTATATCCTCTAACGGCTTGCTTAGCTCCTGTAGTACCGCATCGTTGGAGAGTATTTGTTGCACCTCCAATGATTCAATAGGTTTCAGGGCACCTAGCAAATCTTCTGTGGAGCTGGCTCCCGCGATGGGTCGCTCCACAGCGATGCCAGGATTTCGTCTTTGACGCACAGACACAGGGACTGGATTCGGCGCATATATAATGGGCTCCTCCTTGACTGGAAGAGCTGTTGGGAGTCTCCTGGGAGCATTCAGTTCCGTGGTGTCCACATTGAGGGCGAATAATACATCTTTGAGGGAGTCAATTATTTCCGGCAACTTTTTAGCTGCCTCCTCATTAAGCAACAACGACCACGGCGTGTAGAAGCGGTGTAGTAGGTCCTCATCACTCAGCCAAGTAAGGACATGACTGTGCAGACGCTTCTCGTTCAGCGAGGCACGGATGAAGGCGCGACCACGGCCCACATTGGTCCAGATCTGCTTGAGCTCCGCATACCGCTGACGTTCGTGGGGCGTTAGGTGCATCTGGCAGAAGTCCCACAAAGTAGCGTCATTGTTGTTGCTGCCAGCGCCCGTACTTCCTGTCACCATTTCCTGCATGTTCTGGAGAAAACTGGCGGCGCTAAATGTGGAAGCACTGCCCGAGGTCTGCCTCAGCCCGTATCCTAGCAGCTCCTCGAGGGAATCGCACAGCTCCTGGACTGACTCATCTCGCTCCGTGGCCAGCTCTTTACCACTGTAATTTTGCGAGATCTGATGCGCACTTTCCTGGAGTCGTCTGAAGATGTCCTCGCGTCGTTGGCCAAAGGTACTGCCGCCCAGCTGGGCGCGCATAGTTCGAGCGGCAGCCTCCGTAGGCACCGGGCTGGCTGCATTTTCTGGCATTCTGCTAGCTAATATTATTTAACCAATATTTTTGTTTTTTTCACTTCATCTTTGACAACAAACAAGTCGAGCAGTGTTGGTAAGCACGTAAATCGAAAAATGGTCGCCTTCAGCAGCCGAGTAAAAGATTATTGGAAAGGTATTTT
>JAEIIM010030484.1:0-10176 GCA_018874515.1 Drosophila greeni | reverse complement strand
AAAACCGCTTAAAATAGTGTCTAAAATTATGCTGTAAGCCTTCTACTTCCTTTTCTCAACTTAAAAAAATATCATTGCATACTTTTAAGCATTTCTTGTATTTATTTCAAATCAATCTTAAACTTCTTCCTACCCAAATAATTACCTTTCATGGCCTAACCCCACAAATTATCTTAAATCCATTCATTTTAATTCCCCCTTCAAACCCCCTTTTATTCCCTCAACGTAATCCTCTAACCCCCATCTCTTCCAGACGGACCCGTGCCCTCGCTTTTCCGTGAGCGTGAGAATCAGCCGCTGAACGCCGAGCCCGCTCACAACGAGCTGACCGAGCAGTTTCTGCGCGAAATCGAGGAGGCCCGGGAACGAGATGCAGTGCGTCAGTGGTGGCATCACCTGGACCAGGCCAAGAACCGGGAACAGGATATGGAGCCCGAGACCCTCCCACAAGATCCCGAACTCTTCGAGCAGAAGAAGCGGATGCGAGTCCCTCCTTACTACCTGTTGATGCAGAAGAAGCGCTCCTATCCGGTCCTTCCCTGGCTGCCCTACAACGGTGAGAAGAGGAAGCGCTTCCCGGTGGCCAAGCGAAGCACCTCCAGCAGCTCCAATCCGGATGCACCGCTGGGCAGAACCGACGAGCGAGTGGCCCAGGAACTGAGCGAGCTGTTCGGCAAGCCAGGCAGCGAATCGGTGTCCCATCCGGAGGAGAAGCGCAAGCGTTCAGCGGAGGAGCATCAGGTCAAGAGCAGCACCACTCACTCGCCAGAATCCCCACCAGCCACGGCCACGGCTTTGGGTGATATGCGTCTGGAGATTAACTTTCAGCGCGTGAATGTGACCAGTGTGACGCCCAAGGAGGCGCCCACTTCGGCTCCTGCTGGCGCCGGCGAGCTAGTGCAGCATGGCGGTCATGCCGGACACCATGGCGGACATGTGCCCGGAATGCTGCCGGAATATCGCCACCGGAAGCGCAGTGATCATGATGAACCGGAAACCGATGAGCATGACGAGGAGGGTGAGGAGAGCTCCGATGAGGATGATCACGACGAGTTCGATGAGGAGGACGGCGACCCTGACCTCGAGGCGGAGGAAGCCGAGGAGCGGCGGCGTAAGAAGAAGCGTGCGGCAGCGGGAATCGGGGGAAACTCCAAGCACCTGCATGCCCCCACCGTGGGGCACCTGATGTTGAGAGCTAAGAAATCCATAGATTGGTCGCAATACTTTGGTCTGGATCGCAAGAAGAAGTCGCAGGTTCAGGGAAATGAGTGAGTTAAACCAGATTTCACCTGGAATCTAATCTTAGGAATCCTAGAAATTCTTTAATCCTTTAATCCCTTAATCCTTTTCTTCATCCCTTCCAGACAACTCAAAAAACGCAGCGATGCGGACACCAGTCACGACGAGGACAACGACGATGACGACGATGATGATGATGACACCGAGGATAAGACCGAGGAGAAAAAGAAACGCAACAACCTGGATGCCGAGAAGCTGGAAAGCATGGACAAGAAACTGCAGTCCATCGAGGACTTCATCATTGACGAGACCATCAAGTATACGGGCGCCCACGAGGGTCTCAATAGCCGCGATGATATTCGCCGGATCAAGGATCATGTCCTCTCCCGCCTGGCCACCGCTTATAGTTTGGAAAAGATGCGTCGTGCTTTGGACAAGCTCAGGCATTCGGTGGACATGGATAATCACCTAATGCGCAATGCCATTGAACCGGAATCGGAGGAGAACTCATTGAACACCAACTATTGGCAGGCTAAGAAGTCGGTGAAGAAGCAGCAGGCTGAGGGGGAGGATACAGACCAGGAGGAGTTGATCCCAAGGCATCCCAAGGATATGGAGAAGAAGAAGCGCAGTGGGGGCTATCTCCGCTATCCGGAGCAGCCAAACACCATGGAGGAGGCCCTGAGCCTGGGCAGTGCTCCCTACGAGACCCTTAATGATGCATATTTGGGCAACAAGAATTATATTATAGGCTCCAATCAGTGTCCCATCATTGAGTCCATGGCGGAGCGATGCCGGGGAGTGGATCTGATCTCCGGGGACATTAACCAGGAGCTGTTGCCGCTCTGTGGTGTCCATCAAATTTGTTATCTTTGTGTAAGTTGGAGGGTTTTCTAGGAAATTTTATAACTAACTTATTACAGAAGATTTTGAAGTTATTTTTAATTATTTTATATAAAATTTTAAGTAGTTTTTAATTATATTTTTCATTTTTATAACTCTCTTCCAGGGCGCCTCTCAGGTGGCCTGCGATTACCAGTATCTCGCCGAAGCGGATGGCATTTGTGGCGACAGCAACGATTGCCAGTCGGCGGCCAGATCCATCCTGATGATCCTGCGGGGATCCCCCGGAAGGCAACTGGGACCCCGGGAATGTTTGAAGAATCCCTGCCTGTACCGGGCAATGCGGGAGATTGGGCTTTAAGCGGCTTTTCCATTTAGACCAAGCCGCCCAGAGTTTTCCTAACGTCTTTTTGTGTGCGTTTAAAAAGAAAAACCAAAATCGAAATCGAAACATATAAACAAAACAGAACGAAACGAAAATAATGCCAGAGAGAGAAGATATATATATAAAAATGAGCCCAAAAAAAAATGATATATATATAAAAAACCATAAAAACCAAGCTGAACTTAGCAAAGATCAAATATTTGATTCAAAACTAAAATATTTTGATGGATTTTCCTGTCTGCGGCAGCAGCAGCCAACTAGAGTTTACCAGATACCTAAAGAGATCATATATATATATATTATTATATATATGTATACATATAACAATAACGATTCAGTTCACAAACGGCCCGATAATTAGTCCTTTATTTTCAAAGCAGCAAACAGAATTTTTCGAAACATATTTGCAAGTTATATATGCATGTTTAAATGTACAAAACGTGATCATAACCGAAACATATACCATATATATCTATATATATATGTATGTGCTTGTAATTAATCCACAAGAAAACCGCTTTTTAACTCTTAATTCGCTTGACATTCTGAAAAAGGGAAATGTAAAGCCCAGCTCACATTGGCAGCTAGTCCCCAGAGCAAACTTGCGACCAGCTTCGTTTCGGTTTGACTTGGATGTGCAGAGAACATACATACCAAAAATAATATATAGTACATTATATATATATATATATCGATTTTAGCATACAAAATACACTGGGGAATGATGAAAATAATAAGCTAGAGCTGAAGGGGAATCCTATCCAACTAAAACCCATGAGGACTCTCTCTCTCTCTTTGCCCCGTGAATGTGTTTCAAAGTGCATACAATAAAAACAAATGGCATGACTAAGACAAATATTCAATGCTCTTAAAAAACAAATCTATAGATGTGATTATATAATATATACACGCGACCGAGTTTAATAAATGTGTAAATCTTTTAGTAATGGCAAACAACAACCACAACAACAACAACAGCCCGTCTCAGCAAGACCCGAGACCTTTGGGTTGCTAAATCAAAATATTATTAATGTGTATTTACATATAAACGAATAAATATATATATATATTTGAACTTGATGTATATGCTACAGTTTGCGAAAACAAAAACGAAAACCAAAACCAAAAGAACATTTGAAAATATTTATTGCTATACAGTTATCATAAATGTCGAATATAAATGTGGGATTGGACCCAAAATGAGCGATTGTTTTATTAACTTGGGGAGTTTGGGGGATATTTCAAGGGAGATGGGAAATGTTTGTGGAGTTGTTAATATTAAAAGGATGTCACTAAAGCACGGTATCCAGTTCATAAATCTTAATCTTAAATCTTAAATCTTAAAGCTCATTTTTTTTCACATTTAATATGAGCTTCTTTAAGAAAATTGAAAAAATGTAAGCTCCGAAAACTGTCGACTTGAATTTGAATTTAACGGAACGGTTGGAGTCCGTACTAACAAATTAACCATCGATTGTTTTCGAAATCGATGTTTTGAGAAAAACTGAAAAAAATCGATCGTATCGATAGTGCCATCGATGGTTAGGCAACTTTACTTTCTGGTCACACTTACGCAGCAACAAAACACAAATCTGGCGTAATTAATCTTTTTTATAAATAAACCCGCAAACTTTACATTAAAACCCTCAAGTGCATAACAAATCAAGGTTAATAAGAGAGAACTTTAATCGCAGTTATTGCATAAACAAGTGCTGCCGACTTCCGTCACATTTTACGGGTCACGTACAGAATAATACCACCCCTCTGCTGCTGGTAAGTGTATATATGTACGTGTGTATATACATATATATGGCGAGATAATTCGCATGACTCATCGGACGTAAAACGAGTTTATCAAAGTGTGTTGTTTGCCTTTCCTCTCTTTTTTTCGCTGGAAATAACAGACTGACGTCATTACTTGGGCGCAAAAGCATGAAAACCCCCGTATCCGCCGCTGCTGCTGCTGCTGCTGCTAGCAGTTCGGTTTCAAACACCGTCCAGATCATACCCAAAACGGAGCCCGTCGGTGAAGAAGGTGTTGTCGCCGCCCCCATGTCGCTGGATTTTCAAACGCCCGGCCTAACCACCTCCACGCCCAACAAACGTCCCGGCTTCCTTGACCTCAATAGCAAGGGTGCCAAGAATAAGCGGATTATTGCCCCGCTGGTCATCAACTCACCGGATCTGCAGGCCAAGACCCTGAACACGCCCGACCTGGAGATCATTCTGGCCAACAACCTGATACAGACCCCGCAGCCGGGCAAGGTCTTTCCCACCAAAGTGGGTCCCGTCACCGTCGAGCAGGAGGCCTTCGGCAAGGGCTTCGAGGAGGCGCTGCAGAATTTGCACACCAGCTCGCAGGCCTTTCCCGCCGGAAGCCAAGCTGCTGCTGCTGCAGCGGCTGCTGCCGTCGCCGCCGTTGCTGCCGTGGGCTCTACAGCCACTGCTGTGAACAACGGTATTAGCGGCGGAACCTTCACCTACGCCAACGAGGGCAACGGCGGCGCGTTCATCATCAAGGACGAGCCGCAGAATCCGGTTGGATCACCCACCGTCAGCCCCATCGACATGGAGACCCAGGAGAAGATCAAGCTGGAGCGGAAGAGGCAGCGGAATCGTGTGGCCGCCTCCAAGTGCCGCAAGCGCAAGCTGGAACGCATCTCGAAGCTGGAAGATCGCGTCAAGATCCTCAAGGGCGAGAACATCGATTTGGCGGGCATTGTGAAGAACCTCAAGGATCATGTGGCGCAACTGAAGCAGCAGGTGATGGAGCACATCGCCGCCGGATGCACAGTGCCCTCGAATCCCACGGGCGCTCTGCTGACGGACAAATAACATTTGGACATAGCCGCCGCGGAGCCGTTGGAGTTGTCAGCAGAAGAGGAACTGGACGACGATGACGACGGCGGCGAGGAGGAGGAGGAGCAGGAAGATGAACCAGCGGCACTGGTCAATGAAACTCCATCGAATCGTCAACTATTAGAGCAGTCCATGCCGCTGGAACTCTTCCTCAGTGCCGCCACAACAAGTGCCTTGGAGTTGGAGGCCTCTGGAGCCTCGCCGGAACTCTCCCTGAACGGCAGCGACCTGCTGGAGGAGGAGGAGAACGAAAACGATCAGCCACTGGTGCTCTACATCCTCTCCGACGACGGAACCTGAACCTAGGAATGTGCCTTCTTCCTTGACTTCGTACAACGGCTTCTACTTTGGTCATTAGTTGCAATATATATCCGGAATGCTTCTCAAGTGTTTTGCCTACTTAGTTACCTAGTTTAAGCTATGATTAATCGAGTATTATCTGTGTTGAACGTAAGATAATATATTATATAGTTATATATGATAAAAAATATACGTTGTATATATATATTTGCATTACTTTATATATACATACAAAATTAATTCTAAACCTAAAGCTATTTTATTCATCATCCTCTTCATCCTCGTCATCGTCCTTATCCATAGCTTCGGTGGCGTCTTCTTCCATGGCGCTATCGGCCTGCTCCTCATCGTTCACATCATCCTCGACGTGCAGGTGGAAACCTTCGCTCTTGGTCCACGAGCACTTCATTGTGAGCCTGAACTTGGCCATCGGCTTGCCCAGCAGCTTCAGGATTCTCGCCTGTTCAGGTGTCAGCACTTTGCCCTCCTCGCAGACGGTGTAATCACTGTAGATGGTCACAATGCCCTTCTCCAGCTTGGTGGGCAGACCCAAAGAACGCAGATGCGGCTCCATGGAATGGGCGAACTCCTCCAGGGGTCCAGCTGGCAGGGTGACAGTCTCCGTGGCCACAAAGCCACTGCGTGCGTACTCCACGGCCCAGTAGTTTTCGGCCCATTCCAGAACTTCTTCCTTGGACTTGTCCGTAAAGAGGAGACCCACCTGGCCGGTGAGGCGCTTGGAGAGCTAGAAAAATAAGCAAGAATGAGAGGTGCCTTTAAACACCTGAAGGTGCCACTTACCTTGTGCAAATCTGGCTCGACTTCCTCGCTCTTGGTGCGTCCCAAACCGATTTGCATCACGCGATTTTTGCCAAAGATAAACCTCGAATTCTGTTTCCATTCCTGGCGCAGATCCTTCAGCAAGCTGTTTCTCATGTTCTGGACTTGGAACACGAATATATTTGGGTATTTACCCACACAAAAGCGAATGTCGTCCACGATTCGCTGTTTCCATGCCAGACCCTTGCGGTCAGTTTTGGTCAGGGAAACTAAAGGAGGGCAAATCGAAGTCCTTAGTAGGGTCAATAAGCTTAAAGAATATCCAACTCTTACTTTTCTTATCACGTTTGGAGCGCGGCATGTCTGACTACGTTTAAATCAACGATTTTTTATGTTATAAACCAAGAAAAAGAGTTCCCACACAACAATTCAACACGTGCGGTTTGGTAGAGATGACACAAGATGGTAATCGATAACTGATAAAATGTAACGAAATTTTATTACGTCTTTTATACATAAAGCTGATAATTTTGATTTTGAGGAGTGTAACTCTAATATAAAAAAATTCTTAAGACGAAAAAACATTCCTCAAATTGTTTTTAAAAGCCAATTAAAAATTTTAAAATCACTATATTACGTTTTTGCTTAACCAAGTTTCCCACCAAAAGATTACGTTTTCGTAGGCTATTACCTGGCCTAGTGTAACCAGCTGCCGTGTAAGGAAAATCCCTCCCGGCCACAAGAGAACAAATTTGGAAAATAGCAAAAAAAGTTTAGTTGTCGAGGGTCACACTGTCCGTAAGAAGGTGAATTAACTAATTATTAAGTTTGTTGCTCCGTTTTTTGTAAATGAATTAAAATAAGAGTGTTTAGTGCTGCAGGAGCATCTAGATCTTCGAATTCCGCCCCAAAGTTCCAGGCGCAGTGAGTAATTTCACCTTGCGCCGCCATATTGTTCGTGGAACCCGAAAATTCCCAGAAATAACTGCGCCCACACACACATTTATTGATTCCGAGGGCCGCTAATTGGATGGCCGCCGCCCTGAGGCGTTCAATATGTGTTGCGTGCGGTATTCGCATTGCGAAAATGTAACTGCAAACGGAAAAGCCGTTTTTCATTACCACTGGCAAATAGGACGCCGATGACGTAATTTTTCTCCGTAGTAAAAAGTAGAGAAGTGAGCGTGAAAAAAGCTTCACGCACGCCACAAGCACGACTCACGAAAGTAAATTCGACTACTTCAGGCATACCCGACATTAATTCTTAATTTGTATTAATTCTATATTTTCAAATAATATAATAGGACGATTTTTAGGTCCGGTAAAATTTTTTTTATTGAAGTTATATTCTATATTTTATACCTTCAAAAATGCAGGCAAAAATCCCATTTTTGATAACAGATTGAGCTCAACCTTGGCTGTCATTTTTCCTAAATTTATTTCATAATGTGTTGAACATGAAAAAAGAAATGATAGATACGAATTTACTTTTAAAATTATAATATAACTATTGATTAAAAAGAATTCTCTTAAATATTGAAAAAATCAAGTACTTTACTTTACTCACGACACGCGCCCACCTCTAGTAGAAAGCATAAGTGGCGCTGATATCTCGCTTTTTATGTGTGTGCGCGCCCGAATTCAATGAAATCCAAATTAGAATTAAGGCAATTTACCGCCGCCCCCCTTATCATTGGCATACATCTCGCGATTAGTTTCCTCCTTGCGGAGTATCATAAAGCCAAGATAAACGCGTAATCTGGGTGCCGAGATAAGCGCCCGTAAGTTTCAACAGGTTGGAAAAACTAACTTGGCAACTTGACGAATATTACTTAACTCCGATTTGAAGGGTAAATGCGCAGAAACGAGAGACAATGAAAGCTTCAGTGTTTGCCAACGGTCTAACCAGAGAGTTGCTAATGAGTTTATTTTGTGGTGGTGGCTTGTAAATAAACTTTAGGTTTTTAAATTTTACCTGCACACACGGCACACCTGGCAACTTTACGGCCGCCGGCAGGTTGGCAACCCTGAAAAAGTCGCTCTCTCGCGCTCTCCTTGCGGCGGCGCATGTTTGGAAGTGTGTGTGCGTGCGCGAAGCAAAGATACAGATACAACGGCAGCGGCGGCGAGTGTGTGCAACCTTTCCGTCCGTCATTCTCATTCGTTCGTTGGTAGTGTTCGTTCGTTGTCGTTTCAGTTTCAGTTAATCGAGAATGTAAGTAACAGAATTTTGCTGCTGGCCAGATTGTATCTATGTACCTGTGTGAGTGTGTGCGCCTGTGAGTGTTGGAATTACAAAACGGAAAATTGCCAAAAATCAAGGGAAAAAACACGTGTAAAGCCGCCCCAATGAGTAATCCCCGTTACATGCATCTATACTCGGCTCACAGCGGAAAATCGATCCCAAACCCCGAAAAAGTTCTACGCAAAAAGTCAAAAGTGTGAATTTGTGCAAAAAGAGAAGAAAAATGGACAGAAAGAAATAAAAGAACATTCCCGATTTGACCGAGTATTGGTGCATGTATGTAGGTGATGCGGTGAGATTGCTTGTAGCTTCGTATTTCCCGTCATCTTCATCAGCTCATCGTCGGTTAAGTTGTAGGCGGCAGCCGACTTCTATATATACGTATATATAGCCAGCTCTATATGTGCCTGAATATCTACACACAGTACGCAGCGGAATATACATATATAATGTATATATATATCTACTTGGACACGCGGTTAGGTGTGTTTCTCCCCAGAAACCCACCACACTTGGCGGCCGCCTGTGGTAGATACATTTCGTCCCTCTCAGCCAGCGGCGTTCTTGTGCGAGTGTATTTGTGGGAGAGCGGCTTTCCTCCGCGTTCTCTTTCCCCTCCTTGCTCCCTGATTATTTTTATAATTCTGTAGCGCCGCACTTGGAAACACGATTTGTTGCCCCACCATCATCACCACCCAGAACGCAATACGCACCCATACACACGCACACTCACCCAGCCCCTCTCTCTCTCTCTTGACTAATAATAGTTAGTAACTTTTTGTCGCCCCATGTAGAGAAGGCGGTGTGGTGTGTCTACACATGTAGAGGAATTTCTACATCATCGGCTTTTTTTTCTGCTACTGCGCATGCTGTGGCCAATTCACCGTTGGTTGGCCGGCACACACACACACACAGCCATTGGCTTGGCTACACTCACACACTTGCGCAGCGATAAAGTTTAAAGTTCCGTCATCGTAAAATTTCGCCCATGGGCTCTGCTGCATAGTTTACACTACTCCAAAACGTATCACTGCCTGTGCCCACCTGTGTTGGTTGGTGCCTGCCCTTTTTCCATTAATTTATCCACTCAAGCAGATGAGCAATGTGTTGTTTGGGCTTTATGCGTGGTCGGAACAAGTTTTTGTGTCAAATCGGGGGAAAAAAAACTACAAACATTTTTTGCCCATTTTGGGGTGTGTTTTGTTAATTTACGTTACGCCTGACTTAATGTTTTGGCATTTCCCACAATAAAAAACATGTCAATTGACCTAAAAACGCGTTGGCACTGTGCCGCGCCCACCTACCTTTCTCCCCTCCTCCTTATGCGATCCACCCCTTTACCACGCCCCGCCCCCTGTCGCCTTTGTTTTGACAAAGGGTCAATGCTTTTTCAATTTGGCGGTCGATCGGTTGAGAATTATAACAAAAAAATATATCTGTTTTCATTTAGAAGTTTTGGGAGTCTAATTTATTTGTAATTCTTGGAGAACCTTGGTAAACCACAACTTCAAATAATATCATTTTT
>JAEIIM010030409.1:0-31851 GCA_018874515.1 Drosophila greeni | reverse complement strand
TAGAAATTCCTAAGAATTTCCTTCAAAATAACCAAATTTCAAAACCATTTCTCAAATATTTTCGAACTTCCTTTTCAATGTCTTGCAAATATAGTTTGCAAATTCCACAATTTAAATTCAAGAAAATTCATATTTCTTTCAATATTTTAACAGCTCTAGTAACAAAGTGATTGCTGGTTTTTTTGGAATTTAATTTGATTGATTTTGATGGGCTAACCTCCGTCTCGATGATTTTCTCAATGTACTCGACGGTGCGCAGTTGAGGTCGCCCCGTGATGGGGCAGGGCACCTCCTCCGTGCGCCGCACAATCTTCTCATCGAGAATTTTCTCGCGTTCGCGCACAATGACTGGGCCGTCGCTCGACTTAATGGCAATTTTGGGAAAGACTATTTTCGGCTGAGCCTGATTAGTAACAATGGGGAGAGAGAGAGAGAGATACAGAACAGAGTTAGAGGGGAGATGAGGTTAAGGTTAAGGATTCTGGGGTCTCCGTTTGGCATTCACAGGGTCACATTCAGCATATACCAATCTCTCTCGATCGCAATCCTTTATTAGTTAGTTAAGTTAGTTAAGCAAACCATGTGGCTATGTGGGTTCTTTGCTCTTTTTTTTTCTTTGGTTATTTTCGCAGGCAAGTAGTTCGGGCCATTCCTCCAGCCTCCATCAGGCGCATGGTTAATGGATATGGTCTTGGGTTCGGCTATGGATCGGGGGTTAGGGTTAGTGCTCCGAACACTTACCTCGCTGGCCTTGGCCTCGTGGGTGATCAGGTCGTCGGTCATCTTGCGCATGTTCTTGATCACATCCTGGGCCTCCACGGCGCCCTGCTCCAGGGACCGCAGGCGAGCTGCCCGCCAGGAAGCGCGCTTCTCGGCACTGGGGGATGGGAAAGAGTCTCGTTAGAAATCATATTTTGCAACCCAGAAGTACATAGGTCTCAGCTGCGGCTTAAGCAAACTAATTACAAGAATTGTATTTACAGAAGAGGTAAGAGAGATACAGAGAGTGGGTGTGGCTAGGACAGACACCGCTAACTAAAACAGAGAAGTACAGAAGGTGTTCCAATCGACATAGAGATATACATAGAAACACATCGAGGGCCTCTCGCATTGCCTCGCGTGAGTGGGTGCATTCAGTGAGAGTGTTCTGGTCGTGGGTGTTCTTTTACAGTTCGCCCCCCTTTTGGCATTTACACTCCCTCAGCTCCGGTTTGGGATCCCACACTTGACCTGTAACCTTTCCGGGGCCTGTGACCCGCACGCATGTCAACTCCTTGACCGTCACGCATTCAACTTACTTAATCATGGCCCGGCTCTTGCCGGTGGGCGTGGTGGGCGAGGTGGGCGAGGAGTCCGCCGCCTCCAGCTGCCGGAGATACTCCTCCACACTGAGTCCGGATTGGCGGGCGGCCGAGGCCAGGGCGCGGCGTTCGGCTTTTAGGGTTCTTATGGGGATGCGACTGCCACCGGCAGTGGGCGAAAGCTCAACCTCAGGCTCGGGCTCGGGCTCCAGATCCGGCTCCAGCTCCAGCTCCAGCTGGGGCTCTTGCAGCTGCTCTTCCGGAATGGTGGGCTCTTCCTGCTGCTCCTTCTGCTGTTGCTTGAGACGCTGCTGCAGGGCAGGCGGTATGACAACCTTGACCTTTGGCTTGGGCAGCAGCGAGGGCTTGGGGGGCTCAGGAATCAGAGTGGGCCTCGCCCTGGGAGGCTCCGGTTTCCGCTGCTTCTGCTTGGGTATTTTGCTGGGGGCGTGTGGCGACAGCGGCGATGTTGTCGTCGCCAGACTTTGTGCGGTTCTGTCATAATTTTTTGAGAGTTGGTTCGTGTTCGAATTGTGCAAAGTAAAACACACATTTAATCAAAATAATTTGCGTTGTCAAAGCCAAAAGGGAATTCGGTGAGATGCGGTTAGCACGTGATATGAGCAGTTACAAACAAAATGTCGTTAATTTCTTTTAGTCTTTTAGTCACACATGTAGGTACGTGCCCGGGTCGCCCCTTCAGTGCCCTGCCAGCAAACTTTGGCATAACAAGTCGAATTTGTTGTAATTAAAACCAAGAAACATACTGCAAAGTTTCCAGCCAGAGTCCCAAAACCCGGACAAAATCACTTTTTGAAAAACTTTCGCCAACAAGTGCAATAACATGGCAGCTGGAGATTAGCCGAGGCAGCAGCCAGCAGCAGAGTGTCTGCGGAGTCGTAAAACTTGGTCTCCCTTTCGCCCTACATAACTACGTGTACAGAAAAAGCAGTATGCAAAATTAATTTTAAAATAAAGCAACTTGAAACTATTTGCCAGGGGATTTTACAACTGGCAACTATTTGGCCTATCCATTCAGGTTTTTTATACTTTCTCTCCAATTTTTTTGTCCTGCCAACTGACTTTTGTCTTTAACAAATTGCTACACACTTTCAATTTAACTTTAATGCGAAATTATTCACACAAAAAGCCGGGGCAACTACTACTAAGTCGCTGGCAGCAGCAACTTCTGCTTGAGTGATTTATGTTTTTCAATTTGAGCGCCGCCGGCTCCTAGATCCTTGGAAAAGGAGCCATAGAGAGAGAGGGAAACTTTTCGGCTGAAACACTCGTTGCCAGTGTGGCGGCTACCTACGCAAAAATGTTGTGCCCGAGGAGCGGAATCAAGGAGCCATCATCCGGGGGCGAAGGACTAAGGTCGGGCTAAGTGCGCCAAGCTCCTGTCCTGACCCAGGGAATTGCACTTACAATATTCTCATGATTCTTTTCTTGCTCATTTCTTTGGCTCCCTTTTATTCATTCATTTGTCCTCTCGACTTTTAAATGAACTCTGGCCGGGCACTCGAGCGCGCCGCTACAATAATCCTGACGGGTCCTTCCGAGGACCCCGACCGTAGCAAAGTAGCGAAAGTATTCCGGCGCGTTCAACTTTTGCAATTGACAGATTTTTTTACCCTAGACTTTTTAACGGCCAGTTTTTTTCAGTTTTTCCCCCCTAGAGCCATAGTTTTAAATGATTGTTTTTCGTCTTTCAATTGCTAATTGCTGGGCTCACCCGCTCATAATGAGGCGGCTCCCCCGTCCGGATAATCAAAACACTCCCGATTAATGGTTAAGGGGGATCAGGGGGTAAGGGATCTGTAGTCAGGGGTCGCAGGTCAGAGGTCAGAGGTGAATGATGCGGAAACCACAACCGAAGAAGAGTGCTTGAAAGTTGATAAGAGTTAGGCAATTATGCAAACGTGGTGATTGGTACGATAAATAAATAAATGGCAGTACAGCTAATTTGAATCATTCGCCTTTATTTCTAGAGTTTAATAAAATTGTACTTTTTTTTTCTGTATATGCAAAATAACAAAGTTACATAAATATAAATATAGGTATGGCACAAAGCGATGACAAATACGTGTAGAGTGTGTGTTGTGTGTTGTGTGTGGTTAAGTTAATGGTAATGATAATGCTGTGAGTCCATAACCGTAATCAGTAATATTAGGTAATACATTGGTTAAGCAGTTCTTATGTTTAACATATATAAATATTTATAAAATATATATCGAGGTTGGTAACATGGTTTTCGTTTGTAAACTTAACTTGCAGGACATTTTAGGAATATATTTACTTGTCTAAATAAAGAATGCTCTTGGAAATGTCCAGGAAAGTCCAGGAACTTTTAGTGCTAACCTTCTGGTATTTAAAATTGTATATTGAAAATGTAAGGTAATTTTTTATGGTAATCTAATAACAAGTCAGTTATTTCAATCGCAATGGCGATAAATCGACATTAAACCAGGACAATGGCACTCGCGTGACTTCACACACACAGACATTTATCTATGGCAATTAAAAAATCGTTTACAAAAAAGAGACAAAGAGGGGGAGGAAAGGAGGTGAACCGAAACTAATGAGACTTCTTGTCCTGCTCCAAAAATCATTATTTTTAATAACAAACATTTCAGAAATGCAAAATGCATATAAATTATGCAAGCAACAAAGCGCCGCACACAAGGCACTGTGGGTGTTGTGGGTGTTAGGAGGTGTGTTTCTAGTGTGTGTTCCTAGTGTGTTTGTGTGTGTGCTGGGGGTCCTAGAAGTGCTGCAGGTGTGTGAGTGTGCAGGAGGTGTACTGAAAAATTTCAAGTGTTGCCAACTCAGACAGACTAGTGTTGGTTTCGGTGTTGTTCCAAAAAGTTGGGCAATTTGAAAAGAGAGAAATAATTAGGCTAATAAAATGCAAAAAAGGAGACTCGCAGGAGGAGCATGTGGCATTAACACCATGCTTATAGTCCTGTCAGGTGTGGGGAGTGGGCGTGGTTGGGGTTCATGGTAGTTGTCACTCTATAAAGTTCACGTTTTCAGCGTTAACATGTTACGGGTATAAAAAGTTTTGTCGTGTCGCAGTATAAAAATGACTTTATATCGTAGATTAGTTGCTCTTTACTGCCTTAGTGGCTGTAACTTACGCTCGAAAAGGTCTCGCTCGAAATACATACTTTACATACATAGTTTCATAGTTTCATAGGTGTAAATATGTAAAGTTTAGGTTACACTTAAAGCTATGGTTAATAAACGTGTCACATTCGTGTGTAGTGTGAGGTGTCAGGAGCTTAGTTTAGTTTAACTTCTAAATACTGCTTCAATTTCTTCGAGTGGATTCCTGCAAAAGTGGTTGGGAAAAAGCAGAAACGGAAAGTTTTTGTGGTGTACAATTAAAAAAGGTGCAAAGAGAGAGAGGGAGACTTGTGCTAATTGCAAAATAATAAACACAATGTGGCCAGGAGAGTAGTTCCCCCTCTGGCTTCCCTTTTTGGTTTGGTTCTGTCTGCCGGGCTTTTCCACGGACTGTAATTAATATTTATGTGACCAAAACAAAACGACAATCAAGCGAAAATGAAACGCATACTGCGGAGGCAACAAAAAATTAATAAAATAGACTGAAACGGAGACTGAGACTGCGATTGAGAAAAGGAAAACAAAAAACATCATTAACGCCCTCATTTTTAGCTTAAGGTCAAATTATGCTTTTATATCGCAGACACAGACACAGCGCCACTCCGCCGGATTTGCATATGCCGGGGACAGGGCTAGGGGACAGGGGCAGGGGACAGGGGAAACGATCCATTTGAGGAACGAACGAAGCGCCAACGCCATAAAATATAAATTAATTTATGCGCAATCAACAAAACATAAATATTTTCATCTGCATAAAATCACAAAAACCGTCCAAGAAGCAAACGGCCGCAAACATACACATTTAAATGTAAAAATTTAATATAAAAACCGAAAAACCGAAAAACCGAAGGAGAAGAAACCGAATAAAAACTGACCACCAATTGTCTTGTCGCTGCCAAAATTTCAGGGTCAACTGGCAGCCAGTCAGGCAGCCACTCGGCCAGCCAAATCCAAATCCAATTCCAATTGAAAGCGAGAGCGCGGGAGTCGCCATCGTCACCGGCGATCGCTGGAACTAATAATAGTTCATAAATTATCAAACAATAAATTAGACGATTAATGCACGAATAAGAATTCGATTGCGTTTTGCCGACGCGTCTCTTTGTCGTCACGGAAGCCAATTTGATGTCGCCAAAAAAAATAGACAAAAAATAGAAAAACAAAAATTCATAAACACGGATCTGGCGAGCCTTTTGTGTTTCACAACTTTTATAGATTTAGACGAGTTTAATTTGAATATAAATACAAATAGTTTGGAGAACACTGCCTCTGCCGGCTAATTTGATATGGGTTTTTCTATACATCTTCCTTTTCGTTTTCTTCTTTGTATTTCTATTTCTTTATTTTTTTTACACAAAATTTATGCATGGAAAAAATATATAAAAACAAGAACAGGAAAGAGGAGCGGAGCAGAACTAGTAGAAATTCTTGCTAGAAATTTATTACAAGGTTATTAACATGTTTATCTTCTTTTCCTCGTTATGAATTCCAAGGCTACGGCCGGAGCAACATAATAACACACATTTCAATTTATTATATTATGCATGTAAAGTTGTAAAGCCAGCTGCCAGGCGGGGATGGGAGTGGAGGGCAGGTCGTTCCCCAACTTTTTGGCAGCTGAGCCAATTCGACTTCAAGGTTTCCTCTCTTTCGGCCAAGTTGACAACCTTGGACTGGGCCTGACTATGCGTGGAAATTGCGCAGAATTGGGCTCTAGGCCCACCTATGAAGTCATGGGTTATTTATTCCCAAATTTGTCCCGAAAAATAATGATTAGTTTTTCGACGGTGGCTTGATTTATGCGTTCAGACTTAGAAAAACAACTGCGTAGAGATAAAGGAAAACCCATCAAAAGACTCCTTTGGCACGGTTAAATTATTAGCTACCCGCGCAATATTTTCATAGCCCTGCCGTCGTCGTCCTGCGAGTAAATTTCATTCGCAAACACTGGGGACAAAGCGAGAGTCCTTAAACGTCCTGCAACTGGTTGTCATGCCATGCGATATCTGCTGTTGTCATACGTGTACACACATTTTTCTTCCTCCTCTCTCTCTGCTTTTTGTTTATCTATTTTTTCGCATACTCTTTCTGACCGGAAGCAGGCACTACTCATTCTGATTTGTTTTTGCCATATCTTCTGACAAGTTGATTCCAAAGTCGGACTTCAGGTTATGATGAACGCTAGTTTGTGGCAAAGGTCAAGCAACGCTGGGTTAATGAACCGATAAGGGTATCCGAACGGCGACTTTTGAACCCCGGAGTTGACGCTAGCGCGCTGCTCTTTTTAATGTTTCCTGCAACACAGCTTTGGGGGGCGAAATTGTATTAAATTACTTTGTTGTTGCTCATTATATAATGTTGTTAGAGTCAGCCACTGGAACGAGGACGAGACGAGGACGAGTCCTTCAACCGAGCACACACATATGTGTGAAAGTTGCCTGATAAGCTTCAGGGAGAGCTCCTCCTCCGTGGATGGAGGTTTCCAGGAGACACAGCACCTGGCATAAGCTTTTAGTTTTCTTCTTGTTTTGTTTACCAACGAGTTGTGCCTTTTGACACACAATGGGCTCCGTTGCTACGTGTTGCATGCCCATCAAGCGGGCACCGAACCTCACTCTGCACTCTCCACTCTCCCCAGAGGGGCGCTAATTATAATTGCCTGTTTCGGGCATTAAAATATCATCAGGACTAGGTCTCAGAGTTCCCTTTCCAGCTCCTTGCCACTCTGATTCGCCGCTTAATTCAGTGCAGCATACTTAGCATAAAATCATCGATTCCCGGCGGATACTGAATTATGCGTACTTGTGCGTGACTCCTGGCTCCTGACTCCTGAATTCTGATTCCTGGCTTCTGCTCCTGCTCCTGTCTCCCGTCTCCCGGCTCGTTTACCAAACCATTGCCGGCGACCTGGAGCGTCTCCGCGCTGGCACCGCCCAGTTGAGCGAGCAAACGCACAAAACGCAATTTGCGAAATGCCCAAATGAAGTTATTCAATTGTAAAACAGCTGGCATTGTGCCGCGGGGAATTGGGGTTGGAGAACGCCCACTCAAGTACGGCAAGGGTGAGGAGAGAGAGTGCTTCGCTAGGCTCGGGGGCAAGGCCCGCTCTACGTTGCGTATACGCAATGCCAGGCAAAAATTAAGTTAAGCAGCACGGAAATACTTACACTTCTGAAGGGAGCGAACCCCCTCCGGAGTCCGGACTAGATTATCATATGCCCGAGATGAGATTTGAAGCCCAGCAGCAGGCTTGGTCTATGTACTAAAAAGATTTCCGCGCCAGAACCATAACATGTTTTCCCATCATCTTCCTGCTGCCTCACCTCCTGCTCCTCCTCGAGATTTTTTACTCTCTTTTTTTTCTGTTTTTTTAAGCTGAGGAGCGCCTGCCTGCGATTTACGAGTCCATACAGCGCTTAAGTGCTACATAAAACTTAAACTGCTTAGGGCTTACACGCTTATAATCGTATGCATGTGTCTGGGGTGTGTGTGCTGTGTGTGTGGAGTGTACTTACTATTAAAGACCTCTCAGCCATAGATCGCTATCCCTATTTAATAACACACTAAGTCTCGATGATGATTAGCAGCTCCGTCAGTTGACTGCGCTCGTGTGGCATGGATAGCAAAGAGAGAGTGGAGGTGGAGTGTGTGTAGAGGGTGTAGGGTGTAGAGTGTGATGTGTGTATGAGAATCTAACTTAAGGCCATGTAGTATATCTGAAGCAGCAGCTGTAAGAGGGGTAAACCGGCACCAGAACCAAACCAAACCAAACCAAAAGGAAGCGGGGTAAACTTCACCAATGAAAACTTAAAAATTCAGCCTCGGATAGGAGATTATACGAAAGCAAATGCACAAACACCGTGTGGATAGTGTGTGGTGTGTGTGTGGGGTATGAGTTATCATAATGGCACAGGGTGTAGGGTGAGAGGTGAGATTGATTGATTGATCGGAAGTGTGGGGGGTGTGGTTGTGCCTGTGCATTCAGATGTAACATAAAAAGCGCATAATGCAAGCACCAGTAATCCGGATGGAGAGCAATGCAGATTCGCAACGCGCACTCACCTCATGTCCTCCGCCTCGTCAAAGTGCCCCAGAGCGGCGGCGGCGGCAGTGGCGTTGTCGACGGCATCAGCGAGAGCTGCTGCTGCTGCAACCTCCTGCTCCTCCTCCTCCTGGTCCTCCTGGTCGCTGTCATCATTATCATCATACTCGCCGCTTTTGGTGTTGCTATTACCGGGGCGCTTATCTTCGGAGCGACGGGCATCGTCCTCCTTGTCAATGTTGTCGTTGGCGGCATCCAATAATCTGGAATTCTTATCACGGCGCAGTGTTGCAATCTTGCGCTCCTCCTCCTGTCGCAGCTTCTCGACTTCGTCCTTTGACAGGAACGAGAAAACTTTGTCTGCAAAAAAAAAAAAATGGAGGCAAAATGAAATCAGTGTGCGATTCATGGCAGAAAGCTGTGTCGCTAATAGGCAGGGAAATTAAATAAATAGCGATCCAATGCAGCTCAGTTCCTGGTGCCAGGAGTTCCGACCCACACTTTGTCATGCTAATGCCGGGGCAGGATGTCACTCTCTAATTAAGGATACCCACAAGGTGGGTAGAGATAAGTGGCCTGGATTGACAGCTGGGGGCCAGGGAGCGGGATTTAAGTGGCAGGACCGACCACTAGCCAGGGCAAAGTGCACAAGCTTCCCCCTGACACTCGTGAATTGCGGTTCAATCGGCAAACTTTTCCCCTGGCTAACCACTCACTACTCACTACTCACCTGTCTTTTGTGTGGGCTTGTGTTGATCCTCCATGGCTGACTCGAAGAAGCGTTTTTTATCGGAAACCGATTTAGGCACTTTACTCGGTGTTGGCTTCGTCGTGATGATGTTGGTGGTCTCCTGGTGGAGCTCCTGCTCCTGCTCTCGGAGCTCTGCTTCATCCCTGCTGGCAGGTGTTGACGACTGGAAAATGGGAAACCGTTTTTGTTAGCAACTCAACGCACACAAGGAGGAAAAATGAACCATTTATTAACAAAGCAGAAAATCAATAAACAGATAAAGCATAACCGCCGGCAGCTATGAGTCTCGCGCTGCGTTCCCTCTGCTGTATTTTCAATTAAATGACTGGGAAAAACTGCAATTTTCAAAAGGCGAAAGCTGGAAAATCCAAAACGGCCATAAAGAAAATTGATGACACTACACAAGTTTATTAAAAAGCAGACGGAACTAACGGCGTTCGGCTCGGTTTCTCATGGGCAGCCTCAATCATAAAGTGACCAAGCCGACATTTTCGGGGAAGAGCTCTCTGCCTGTGTGCACTCCCGGGGCATATAATTTACAGTCGGCTGGGGCTTAGGATTGGATTTGAGGGCGGGTGGGGGCCGGTCTCGCAGTTGGACCCAGGGACGGATTGAATTGGAGAGGGCGCAAATTACAGCTGCGTGGGGAGGAGGAGGAGGAGGAGCCCAACCGGACCAGGCCATTTATCACCCAAAGTCGTGTACTGTCGGCTTTATGCTTTCATGCAATTCCTCGTGTTGGGGCAACATGAGCCACAGTAGCGAGATAAAGCCAAGCCGGGTGGATAGTTAGTGCCTCCTGCCGAGCACTGCGACAAAGTCATTAAATGCCAGCCAGGATACGGAGGAGAGAGACGGTTGGAGACGACCCAGGATCCGGGGCAAAACAAAGGCAAACAGGGCAAAGCCCAGCGTTAAACTGCACAAATTGCAACCTTATACTGAGCAAGGGTTCGACCCCTCCAGCCAGAAGCAAGGACCACGACCAGGACCAGGACGAGGACCAGGACCAAGGACCAAGGACCGCACCACACACACCAGTCCGAGAGAGAGCTCATAAATAAACCAAGTCGAGGGTGGAGCACCAACCCGACAAGTGCATGGGGGAAAAGTGAAAGCTGCAGAGGCGAGGGAGGTGGCACAGCTTAACTGAGCTGTATTTTTAGAGAGAAGAGAAATTAATTTCGTATCGGATTTTTCGATTTTCAATTAAAGTCAATGCGAAGAGGAAACACCGAGAGCCGGTTTATCAGCATCAGTCTAGAGCTCTCGATGGTAGCTCTCAGTAGCTGCTGCTGCCTTTTGGCCTGCTCAGCAGTCCAGCTAATAGGAATTTATTGAGCCATGAAAGCGTTGAGACGGTGTGTGTGTGTGATACCCGATTCCTGTGTGTAAAAGCCAATAAGCCATTGAATTATTCAGCAAGTGTTTGGTGGCCAAGATTTCGGTGCGTGTGTGGTGACATATGCGATAAGGCGATGATACATGAACAGCGACGAGGGACTCCTTATCGTGGCAATTAATGGAGTACCGCGATAAGATAAAATCCCATATAAAACGAGGTAACAGTTCGAGAGCCAAATCAGTGCAGGGCCAGGTGCCGTGCTGGCCACATGCTAACCAGCACGGGAAACACCTTGCTCCTGCCTGGAACTGAAGTTCAAAGTGGCAATTGGGGTCAAGGCCCAATTAGACAGGTGGCTATAAGTCAGCCAAGGCCAGGAGGGGGAGTCAGCCTATCAGACAATTGGGGGAAACAATTGTTTACACAAAGACAACGACAAAATGAAAAAGAGACCACGGAACGCAAATAAGAATAATACGCAATGTTTATTCGCCTTAAGGTATGCAATTAAAAATGTTCAGCTCGCTTCTTTGTCTTGGTTAAATAAATTAGCATTAAAATCAACTTAGCAATGAACTTTATAAATTGTAAAATTGTATTTTCTGTCTGTTTTTATGTTCTTCTGTTATTTTCGTTATTCCGTTATCGTTATATTCAGGTATTTTTCATCGTTATACTTATTTATTCGTTGGTTTTTCGTGTTGGCAAAAACAAAGCAATAATAAAGACGGGCGACCTCCAGCTCCAGCTCTAGCTCCAGCTGAAAAAAATTAATGGCCCAGTGGGCGTGGTAACTGCAGGTGGTGGTGGTGGTGGGCAACTGTTTCAATCAACGTCAAATTAAACTTGCCCGACACCGAGGCCAAGAGGGTAGCAGGTAGCAGCACCCAACAGGAGGTGGCCGGAGTGACAGGGAGCTGCTGCACATTATACTTCAACCACTTGCTGCTCAGTTTCAACTGCAATTTTGCTAGTTCCCAGGGAAATTGGCTTTGGCCCCGGCTTAATGGGGGTGCACAGTGCAGGGGGGAGCCCCAAAAGTCAACAAAAAGTTGCATCTAATTAGCAGGAAAGGTGCAGCGGCGCCAGACACGACCCACAAATCAATCAATTTAAATTGCCAGCGAGAGAGCGCACAACGAATATATTGAAAATTGCCGGCGAAAAGCGGAGAGACAGACAATTGGTGAGAGGAAAAATCGCTGAGACTGGGACTGGGACTGGGGCTGGGCCATTTAATTGATGGCAAAACGGTGTTAGAATTTAATTAAAATGTATGAGCAGTGACAAGGAGCACCGAAGGATAGGAGGTAGTGAAAACGAGGTAGTAAGAGGGCGCATCTGCCAGTGCCAATGCGGTCAGCTTAGGAGCAATTAAAGGCATAGTCACTAGGAGAGCAAAAAAAGGAAAGGTGGGTGGCTTTGGGAGTTTGGAAACATCCCAAGGAATTTCCAGGCTCGGTAGTTAACCAAAAATAAGGTTTTGTTTAAGGTAAAGTATGAATTTTTATAAAACTAATTTGAAATACTTTTAATACTAAAATTAGTTTGTTAAAATTGCCATCAGGTTTTCAGGTTTTCAGGTTTTTCAGGTTGTGGAATGCGCTTTTAGATGTATGAAATCCTAGGAAATCCTAGGAAATCCTAGACCGTTGTCTCCTTGCCCGTGGGCGTGCCAGGAGTGCGGGGCGTGGCCGGGTGCTGCCCCCAGGCCCCCTCCAACTGCGGCTGCGACTGAGAGCGCAGCTTGAAGCTGGCCATGCCCCTCAGGCCATGGGGCTTTTGTGCCACCGGGGGCGGAGCAGGGGCGGTGCGCAACTTGGTCGGCTTTTGTGGTCTCTTAGGCGGCAGGGGCGGCGGCGTGGGGGACTTGGAGGCCCGGCACGACACCGAGGTATCGCTGCTCCGCCGCGAGTCAAAGAACGAGGTGTTGCTGTAGATGGCCTCCTCCTCGATGGTCGAGTAGATCTCTTCGGCCGTCTCGTAGTAGCCGTGACTGGGGGAGGAGAAGGAGGAGTTGCCAGCACCTCCACCTCCACTGGCCTTGGCCAGCAGCAGCGAGGAGCTGGAGGAGTTGACGGAAAAGGAGCTGGTGCTGTTGGCCAGCGAGGAATTCGAGATGCCAACGCGCGCCGTCGTCATGTTTTGGTAATTGCTATTTGAGTCGGGACTGAGTATCTCCGAGAAGGTCGGGAACTTCATGGCCGCGTACGAGGGCGTGGGCGAGGTAACGGTAACGGAGACGGGTGCGGGAGCTGGAGTGGTCGTGGAGGAGGAAGGAGGCGGAGGTGGCACACTACGCCGCGGCTTGCCACTCGATTCACTCACCGGTAACTGGGACGGTTGCAGATAGAGCACGGCCGGCGAGGAGCTGTTGCCCCCCAGCTGGTCGCCGGACACTAGGACCAGGTTAAAGAGGGGCCCGGCAGTGGTAGCGGGAGAGGGACCAGTGGCAGTGGCAGGGGAAGGGGTACCAGAGCCGGAGGGAGAGGCGGACGTGAGGGTGAGCGTGTTGGGCTGCTGCGGTTGCGGCAGACTCGCATACTGCACGGGCAGTATCTGGGCCGTGGGAAAGATGTTTGTGGGCGACCCGGCGACCAGCAGCTGTTGCGGCGAGGAGTCCATCAAGCGGTTAGTAGAGGCGGCAGCAGCAGCAGCATTGGAAGAACAAGATGGAGACGAGGATGCGTTAGCGGTTAGTGGTGACGGGAACTGAAACACCGGAGGCGGCGGAGGCGGAGGCTCATGCAAATGACGTGTGTGGTGGTGGTGGTGGTTGCTTGGCGTCTGCTGCTGTTGGGCGGGAGGTGAGTAGTTGGGGGGCGGTGGCAGTGGCAGGCTGTCAATGTCGGTGTCGCAACTATCTAGGAAGGGATTCGTTACCGAATATCCGCTGCTCGCAATCGGAATGGGCGGCGCCGGCTCGTAGGGCGCCCGCAGCTGGTTCCTCAGCTCGTTCTCCCGCAGCAGATACTCGCGGTGCTCCTGCGGCGACACCAGGATATTGTCGGGCGAGTTCTCGTGCACAAACTCATGGGGGCGGAGCTGTGAGGGTGTGGGCGGCAGCGCCTCCATGTACAGCGACTCCTCCTCCCGCAGGGTGGGCGTGCCCGGCACCTTGCTCGGCAGGGTGGCATAGTTCACAGGCGGCGGAGGCGGCGACTCCCGCGGACGACTGGGCTTCGTCGTCGCCATCGCCTTTGTGGTCACCACCCTCACGGGCAGCTTGGGCTCCACGGGATGGATGGTATTCGTGCTGGCGTCGTGCTCGAAGACCGTGAAGTCGCCCTGACCCACATCGCTGGCCTGGAAAGTCTCCAGCGCCACGTTCCGCACCAGGTCCGCCTTCTTGAGCTGCGGCTTCGGCGCCGTGGGCGGCGGTACCTTCGGCCGGGCGCCCGTCAGGCTCTCGGTGGACTTGGAAATAACGGTGTTGGGTGTGCTGCGGCCACTGGACTGCGACTGGGACTGCTCCAGCAGATCCTCGCTGGATCGCGAGGAGCCGAAGAGGAACTGCTCCCGCGGGGAACGTGGTGAGCGTGGCGACCTGCTCACCGCCTTGGCTATCCGCGTGTACTCATCATCCTCGGCTGCGGGATGCCGGAAGGGATTCTCCCGGTCCAATTCCCCCGGAGGATCCGGTGAAGTGGCTCGCGATACACGCTGCAGCTTGGGAGACTCCACGTCGCGGATTCGCGCCACCGCTGGCACAATGGGCTCTGGCCTCTCGAGCGTGGAGCAGGGACTGGTGGCCCGCAGGATTCCCTTGCGGGGAAGCCGGTTCCTTCCACTGCCCCGCGTGTCCTGCTCCGAGTCGTAGGCGCGTGTGTAGCCATCGGGCGTCCGGGAGCGGGATCGCTCGTAGTCCGATCTGGAACGCTCATCTCCGCTGAGGTCGAAGCTCACGGACTTGCGATGTCCCCCGTACTCCGGGGTGCTGCGTCCCGATCTCGATGGCTTGTAGGGCCGACAGTCGCTCTCGGAGTCGCTGGTGTAGCGTCCCCGCCGACGGTCAAAGCAATCGGAATCGGTGTCCGCATAAGAGGGCGGCGATTGCAGATCAAAGGGTGGCGAGCTCTCGGTATCCTCTTCCTCCTCGTCTTCCTCCTGGATAGCATCAATGTCGTCCAGCTTCTGCGAGTCTGCCTCATCATCATCGTCATCATCTTCATCGTCATCGTCATCTATGATGTACACGGGCTCTGCCTTTTTGGGCGTTGATTTTCCCGAGCTTCGGCCTTCCTCCTGGCTCTCCAGCATCTGCTGGTAGGAGTAGCGAGATCCCGGGGCCAGGCGATCCGGAGTCTGGGTGCCTCGTTGCTAGTGGAGTTTGAATTGTTTGTGGATTTAAGTTCGGTATGGAATCGTTTTAGTTTTGGTGTTGATTTTTGTTTTTGTTTTTTCGATTTTCGGGTGCAACGTCATCGCTCACAAGCTTGGAACACAAATTGCAATTGCGGTTGTGCAGCGTTAATGGTGTGAGTGGAGATTGGTGATTGGTGAGTGGAATGATTGGTGATTGGTGATTGGTGAGTGGGGGTTTGAGTCTGGATATTGTTGAATGATGTATTGTTGAAGTATTGGGACTGGTGAGTAAAACAGTAAGTATGCATCGGAGGGTGAGTGCACTCGAACGACACACACAAAAGTTGTACGATTTTGTCTTGTTTTCTAGGTGCTCCTTTTTGTAAACCTTCGTCCATTAGCCAATTACCAGTGATTTTCTGCTTGATGATGACTTGAGTGACTGTGACAGCAGCAACTCTTCTGGCCAATTTGCGCGTTGATGATTTTCGGGTTGGTGAACTCGACACACGATGATGGCGGTGCTTGATGATGGCGAAACAGCAGCGATACAAAACATATATATAGAGAGAGAGATAGCGGGTACAGCGACGCACTAAGACGAGTCACATCATATGGCAAAGGAAAATAATGAAATCAAAGGAAACTTTTCGGAATGAAACTTCTAGAGAGCAAAACTAAGAGTGGCCTCCCTCTGAAAGCCGAATCTCCCCCCGAAAATGCAATTAAAAGTTTGCCCCATTTTTTGGTGGTTTTCTTATTATTTTTTTTTTTTTTACGACAAATA
Organism: Drosophila greeni; assembly: GCA_018874515.1. Lineage (NCBI taxonomy): Eukaryota > Metazoa > Arthropoda > Insecta > Diptera > Drosophilidae > Drosophila > Drosophila greeni. Next base: position 16,191 of record JAEIIM010030409.1, on the reverse strand, counting down.
CATTAAGATTTATTGACATCAAAAATGCACACTTCGAATTCCATTTAGCTAACTTTAAATTTAACTATCCTTAGGAGGGGGGAGAACTCAAACGCGACATGGAAGGGTCCTAACCATTCTGCTAAGGGTAATAAACAAGGACAATGTAAACTCTAAGATGCATAACGCCAGAGGATTTCTTGACCTTAGATCTAGCTCTGGAATCCCTTGAAATTCCATAGAAAAACTCGACTTTCATTGCGCATCTTGAGCTTTACTAGCTCCTTGATAATACGGTGTGTGGTTCAGTTAACAGTTCAGTTGTGGTAACAGTTTAGTAGATACTTTAACAAAATATCCCCAGTGTAGGAATAGCTTGGCTCTTTCAAAAGGTGATATAACAAGACCCTCATCCTCTTCCACTTTCTCCCTTCTTGAGTATTATTCAGTTGCATAATTGGACCTTTTGTGTGTGCTTGCCACACGTTGTTACACATTTAGTAATATAGTGAGTGTAGTGTGTGTGTAAGTGTCTATATAGTAAACAGTTTTGGTTTCGGTTTCACATAGTATAAACATCGAAAGACTATATGTATATAGTGGAGTACTTTCTGCCGCAAAATGGCGACAACTGCGCTTTGATAAATACATTTACACGTTTCTTATTCTTTTTGTTGGTTGTTCCTTTCAAGAATTTGTTGTCGCGACTGGGAGACTGAGATCTATTGGGGGGACATTGAAACCGTTTGCCGAGTCGAATGCGTTCAGTTTTTGATTGAATTTCGAGTGGGGGAGTGGAGCAGGGGGATGGTAAACGCTGCCTAGTGCGGTTGGTAGTAACTCTTGGCCCTTTGAACACGCTCCTTGCTTTGCTTCCTCCTAGGTTTTTTTTTTTGTATAAATTCTGCAACTTCTGCAGCAGGACACTCGAGCGAGCAGCAGTCGTGTCCCGTCCTGTGTTGCTCTTGTGTATTCTGTATTCCTGTCAGTTTAAACTAAATATTCAGTCTTATGGTGATAAACATCCGCTTGTTAAGCAGTAAGCTGCAATGAAACCGGGTGGGAAATCGGAGGGCCGAAAACAATACGAAATTCGGAAAACAAACCAACAGATTGCAGAATGATTGAGGAAAAACAAAATAAAAAAAAATGAAGGAAATCAACAAATTCGTTGAAAAGCGCCGAACAACGCGCACATTATTGAGGAAATTTTCGGGAAGATGAGAGAGAGAACAAGAACAAGAACAAGAAACAGGGACGAGAAGAAGATAAGAGAGAGGTTTTAATGGAAATTTTCGTTTCTTTCTGCAGTTTTTGAATTATTTACATTTACATTTATTATACGTGCCATCTATATAGTGAGTACATGTTGTGTATGCCTGATTTTGAGTCCCCTACCTGGCTTTCAATGCAAATTCAAATGGGGCATGCTTTAAGGCCGACAAAGGCGGCCGCTTATATAAAACACAACAACAACAAACAACAACAACAACAATAACAACAATGTTAACAATAACAATAATAACAATGCCGCCGCCGCCCGCCTACGCAAAAAGGGGCAAAGGTAGCAACAGTAAAGACGCAAACTGAAATGAATATAATATGAAAGTAGCATAAATAACAACGACAACAGTAACAACAATGAAGCTGGGCAAGAACAATGGTCGGGAGGAGCCAAGAAGCTCGGGCTCGGAGCAGCAGCCAGGAGCTGCCCCAGCAGCCAATATGCTAATAAATAATAAATTGTCTGCTGCCATATCAATAAATGCGAGGCAGCAGCTACATACACTCCAGACTCCAAACACAGCTCGACTCTAAGCTAAGCCAACCCCGGGTTACACACGCATGCACAATACATAACTCATACGCCCCAGTGGCACAGCGGCCCTCAAAGATAGGCTATGATTTTTTTTTGTTTCTCTCGATTCATTTTTAATTCAAATGCAACAGAAAAACGCTTTAAGGCAGCAACAAAACAGCAAACACCTATGGCAATCGATGAACAACGAATGAGCAAGTGTTTCGAGGGGAATAAATATATATTCTATATGTGTATGTTTATGCAATGATTACTTCGGTTTTAGTTACAGTTTCAGATGGGTTTAATGGTCTGATGGTGCTATCATGCTGCGCGATTTGTTTGCAAATTTCCAAACTGGAAACTGGCTTCACATGTCAGAGTTATCACAAGAGTTTTGTGACCTCTCCGTCTGTGGTTTTATGAGAGATGATAGAGGAGGATGGAACTGGTACGGGTTTTTTGATTATTTTTTGGGTATGTCATCTTTTTCGCCTCGTTCGTATTTTATATTTGAAATTTTTGTGATACACTCACACTCGTTCGTACGGGGACACCACGCAATGTCAGTGACAGGACAAAGGCATTAGTGAAGTTACACAAACAAAGTTAACAAGCTGAATGCGAAACAAAAATCAAGTTAAGAGATTGCGCTGGGTTTCGGTTGGGTTTGAGTTGGTTTTCGGGGGGTGGCGACTGTCGGTTCGTGTTAGCGGTTACATGGGTGTATCTGTTGTGTACCCTCAGTGTACCCCGAGTACCCGGGAACAAACACAAACGAATGCGAGATCGAAAGACGTACGTACGTACACACACATAGTTACGGATACAGACACAAAGATGTTAAAGCCATGACAGGACAGGAGACGTGCATCCAGTCAGGTGCTACATACCTGTGGGGCCTGCTCGTCGCCGGCGTCTTCTCCCTCCTTCGTCTGCGTCTGCACGGCCACGGCGGGAGTGGCGACGACCTGGGCCGGAGCGGATGCCGACGGGGTCGCTGACTCGGCCGGCGCACCGATGGGCAGCGGGGCTGCCGGGGTCGTCGGGGTAGTTGGGTTCGTGTCGAGCGTGTGCTTCGATATAACCACCGTCGTCGTCTTCTGTATCTTGTCCTGCTCGGGGTGCTCCGACGGCGACTTCGGTGGCACGGTCGTGAAGGCGTCAGCCGCGCGTACAATTTCCAGCACCTAATTTGCAAGCGAAACAATTCACACAAACTGCCCACCAAGGTCGTGCACCGTCCACGTCCACTCACCTTCTCCTGGGTGCTCTTCTCCTGGCCCAGCGGCGCCAGCTGGGCCTGGGCGTGGGCCTGCGACTGAGCCTGTTCCGCGTGAATGAGCGCCACGGTCTGCGCGGCTGGCGTGTCCGGCGCTGCTAAATCAGCGGATGCCACTGGCGTGGGCAACGGCGTGGCCATGGGCGTGGGCGTGGGCGAGGTAGCCCCGCCGTGCACCAGGGCCGCAGCAGCTGCCAGGCCCGCTTGGCTCGTTGGCTGTGCATCTGGCTTCTGCGAGGCGAAAACATCGAAGTCCTGGGGGGAAGTCAGGCGAATTTAAAGACCTGTTCGTGCGTCTCTTTAAATCCGGCACTCACCTGTCGCAGCCGCTCCTCCTCGTCGTGGTCCAGACTGGATATACTCTGGCTCTGGCTCAGCTCCGACCCGGTCTCCGAAGCACGCGAACCTGGGAAAGGAACAGAGTCAAAGACGGACGGACGCTAAGCCGGGGGATTACCTTACCTTGGCGACTGCCACCGCTGCAGGATGCAGACGAGTTAAAGCCAGTGCTCATGCCGCCGGCCTGGCCAATGGAATGAATTGAATTGGACTTGTCGTAGCCTTTGCAGACCACCAACTGGATCTCGTTGCCGGCGTTGCGGAGGACACTGACAGCATCCTGGTGTGAGGCGCCCAGCAGCGAGTGTCCATTGACCTCGAGCAGACGCATGCCCACCTGTACACAAGACAACAAAAAATGCAGTTTCGGTACAGTTCAATCCTCCCAAGACTGTGCCACCTTACCTTAAGCCTTCCGTCCCGCCTGGCCGCTCCAACCGAGTTGATTTTGGACACGAACACACCCTCGTCGGAGGGATCGGCTGGGTTACCGCGCTGCCCATTCAGGCCGCCCTTGATATGCATGCCCAGACGTTCGCCCTCCGCCTTGCTGAGGAGCACTTCCTGCGATTTGCAATTAACAAACGGGGAGAGAGAACAGGGAGAGGGGGAAATTAGCAAGGACTCGACTCGAGAGCTGGCAAATAACAATCTGGATGGCGGCTGAACAAAGGCGGGAGAAACTCTTGGGAAACATAAACTGTGGAAGCATTTGACTAATTGGAATACTTCCTCTGCGAGGGGACGAGAGGAGCTTACCTCTGTTGTTACATAAACTACTTCTATGCTCTGTGCGTATCGAATTTGTTGTGAGCAGTGGCAGAGTGTACAAAGATTATACAGAGAGGAATCAGAAGTGGATCGAAAGCGTATATATACATATTTACAGGCGCACAGGGGACTCTGACTCACCTGGAAACCTGGCGGCAGCGGATCGTGTTGAATGGTCAGCTTAATCTCATCACCCGGCTTCAGCAGCTCCAGCACGGCATCTTGGTGCGTGGCCTTGGACACATCCGCATCGTTGACTTTCAGTATGCGATCTCCCATGCGCAGCTTGCCGCACTTGGAGGCAATCCCGCCGGGCACAATCTGAAAGGATGGAGGGGAGCAACCCCAGGGGTAATTGTTATACTCGTTTCTCTGGGTTTATGAATGAAGGCTGGCCAAAAAACTTGAAACTTTCAAGTTGGCTGCCTGCAGCTGGCTTATAATGAAGCCACTGCATTCTGGCCAATTGTGCAGCAGCTCATTTGCATCGGCCACTCGAGTGTTTTAATTCGAAAAGTTTTTCCAAGCTAACCCATACTTACATGCGATATGAAAATGCCGGGCTCTCGGGTGCCAAAGGGCACGCAGGAATGGTCCGTGCCGCCGATGATGCTGAAGCCCAGGGAGCCCTGGTTTTTGGGCAGCACAACCTCCTGCAGGGGAGAAATCGTGTTAGCACATCACAAAATTAGCACACTCAATGGGGCCTAAGCTCTAGGAATCCTACTGAGAGACTGCCGTCGTGTAAGGTGAGTGAGTGATCCATGGATGAAGTGTGCTCGGGTGCAAAATTGTTGGTGATATTTATTATATTTACAATAACATTTACAAGTAACATTCACACACACAGAACCCAACCGAAACCAAAAGCCATGCAATTAAGTTGAGCATTCATTAAACATCAAAAATACCAGGACAGCGGGGGTGATACATTCAATAAATAATTAATCACTGTTGTGCCTTTTCTTATGAATAACTTAATTTTAGATTAAAACACCAGGCAGGCAGGAGGGGGGAAACTTTTAACCGGAACTTGTTCTTGGGGCACTTTGGCAGAGATTTTAACAAAGCTCCTGTGGTGCTTGTGGCCAACATCAAAGCATAATGCTCGAGAGGAGAAACTACTTCTGCTGACTGACAGTTGCTAACTCGTGTCAGGATGCCAAATAAACACATGCACCTGGGCTGCCACTAACTTTTACCATTCATCTTGAAGCAATTCAATTGCCGAAAAGTTCGAAGCAATCGAAGGCAGTCAAGGGGGAAAATAAATTAAAAACAATTAAATATTTTATTTAGCATTGCCCCGGAGAGTGTTTACACTCGCAATCAGAAACTGTGATGGCAAACAGAAATATTTAAAGTTTACTTAAGGCACAGAGCGAGTCGGGAGCCAGAGCTCCGAGTCATTTGGGGTTAAATCTTTTTTCCTTGCTGTTGGCCCACTTTATTATTTAAGGATCTCTGCATGTTGCATGTTGCCTTGCTGGTTTATGTATATATGTATGTGCTGCTGCTGCAGCAGAGTTTCGGAGATTTCTGGCCGGGATTTGCATCATGTCAGCGATGACACTTGAGTGGCTCTATGGAACCAAGTGTGCAAAAGTGTTCTGAAAGCGCTTTGCTCGTCACTTGAATAGATTTCAGATACCACCAAAGGAAGGACACTAAATGTTCACCCTCCTTCCAAGGAGCAAAAAAAGCATTTAAAAGATAATATTCCCATTACTTGAAGTGTTAAATTATCAGCAAAACAAAGAGATAAGAGATAAGAGTAAGTCATACATATATTTATCTGGTGTTAGTAGTTCTTTTTTTGTTAAGAAGATGTTAGCTTTAAACAGAAAGAAACCTTTCCTCGGGGCTTAATTAAAGACCTTACAATAAGAACATGAGTAGAAGTTCGGGTTCTAGAGATTCCAGAGCCTATTTAGACGCTACACATCTTGTTATTATAAGGTCTTTAGTTTAAAACTACAATTTCCAGCGCCTCCTTAACCGAATTCAATTCCCAACTTCTAATCAATTAGTCAAAGCAGTCACAACCTCTTGTCAATGTGCATGTTTTGCATAATGCTCGGCATGAAACATGGGTGAGAACTCGGCGGCCTTCCTCTCACATCGCTAGGGGACCTCCTCTGACCAGAAGTTAAATCAAATCGTTTGCAAAACGCACCAAATATTTATTCAGCAAATGCGACCAATGATTATCAAAAGTGCCAATAGCAAAAAAAAAAAATGTATAAATTATATTTAAACTAAAAAATTTTGGTGTGGTGCATCGGGGGTGTACGGTGTGTGTACGGTGTGCGTGCTTGGTGAGTGACGAGAAAAGCTCGATTTCCTTGGCAGATTTACAGGGTATCTTGGATTTTGTACATTAAAGTAGGTAGAATATATTTAATTCTTTTCAAGTGTCCGGGCTTGTCTGGCCTTTTACAGAACGATTCGTTAACTCTCTGGGACTCTCTGGCTCTTAGTGTATGCGTGATGTCGAGATAGTCACCTCACTGATTAGGGGCTCCGCCAACTGATTGTCGGTGATGCGCGTCATCACCGTCTCCGTGAACGTGGACTTGGTGATCGTCTCGGTGACACGGCCTAGCTCGGTGGGTGCCGCCGGGAACATGGGCAGATCCGGCTGCGGCTTATTCACATTCACCGTGACGGCGCTCACGCCCACCTCGTTGGGCCGGGCCACGTGCACCTGATGCTGACTGCCGCCGCTGAGGAAGTGGGCCGGAATCATCGCCTGAAAATCGTCGCTGGTCAGCGGGCGCAACGAGGAGGGCTGCTCGTGGTTACGTTGTGGTTTTTGGTTTTAGCAAAGTTTTTTTTTTTCGTTTGTTCGGAAATATCGGTTTAAAGCAAGGTTTGATTTTGGGGGAGATGGTTGGTTGAGTGGTTTGTTCAGAGAGAAAAAGAAAACAAAGAATATGTTGGTTTTGGTAAATTTTGGTTACACTTTTTTGAGGCGCTAAATGAAAAGCTATTGTTAGATCTATTACTAAGCTAATATCTTTAAAGTATACTGCTGGGAACGCTGGCCTAATCATCCATCAAGATGGGTGCTCAGAAGCTGGGACATGGATCTCAGTGCGAACTTAGACGCTATCGAATAAATATATATATTGCTTGGACAATCATGAATTGTAGAGTAATGACTTTCGGGGGGAGGAACGAACAAGGCGCACAGGGCACATGCAAAACAAACACAAACAATTTCGTTATACATACGAGTAGATGAGCTATGTTTATATAGTATATAGTTCTAGCAGCTAGGGTTATAATCTGGCGGAGATATGGATTAGCACATATTAGGTATCTTACAGCTATTAAGTGTGTTTATGTTTCCCTTTTTTCGTACTTTTGCTGGGCGCCAAATATCAACAACAATTTGCTTGGACAACTTGCGCTGCAGTTTTACTTAAAATTTAAAATTTGGTTACTTACCCACTGACCTGATCGGGGGATAATTAAAAGGACATACAGCGCAAGCTTGTACATTTTGAAAAAACCTATCAACTGATCATGATCTTAACAAACAAAACAAAAAGGTAACGAGTAACGAACGAGCTTATGGGCAACATTAAATGACGTGCAAACTGGCTAAGAGTAAGTCTAGACTAACTACCGGGTAGGAGAAGCCCACCACTTGGCCTTACCTGAGCCTCGCCCGAGTCACCGCTGGTCGTGGAGGCCGCTGCATCGCTGCCCTCGCCCATGGGCACAGAGTTGGTGCGTCTGGGAGCGGGCACCGGCTGCCCGGTGGCCTTGTCTATCGTGGCAGCAGCTGGGAATCCATTTGTTTTGCTGCTGGGCAGCGTGTTGCTGTTGTTGTTGCTAATGCCAGCCGGCGCAACAACAGTGGGTGTAGGTGCAGTGGCTGTGGCAGTGCTGGTAGCCAAAGTGTTGTACTTGTAGGGCTGCTCGACATGCTCGGTTACAGTTCGGCCAAAGTTAGCTGAGGGAAGTGAAAGAGAGAAACCTTTAGTCAAATCGGTTTAAAACTTTAACAATTTATAAAAAGAAATAATATATAAGTATTAAAGAAACTCAGCTTCCGTTCCTGCATACCCACCTGGTCTGTTGGCCAGATATCCAGAGGGACTCAACGAATTGAGCACCGCCGGGCTGCGCGGACTCGTGGGCGGCTCCAGGGGGCCGCGGTACTCACGCTGCAGCACCAGGCGTACAAAGCGCTGCGGTTCCGTCAGACAGGCCACAGCGGCGTCATGATGCGCTTCCGTCATATCGTTGCCGTTAATCTGTACAACGAAATGCCATTAGCCACCGACCTCCTTACCCCTTCCAGGCTCTACCGCTCTACCACTCACCGCCATGACCCTGTCGCCCACCATGATTTTGCCATCGCGATGGGCCAGGCCGCCCTCGGTGATGCGCGATATGAAAATGCCATCGCAATCGTCCTTGAACGGCGGCGAGCCCTTGCCGCCCGCAATGCTGAAGCCCAGGCCCTGGCCAATCTGATCGCGAATGAGCGTCGTGTGCAGCTGGATGAAGCTGAGCGGCGCCTCCTGCAAAACCGCAAATCGGGGAAAACCAGAAATCAATCAAACACGGTCCGGGTGAAATGTCATTGCTGGAACTGGGGTTACCCACCTTGCCGTTGAGCAGCAAACCGTTGGGCGCTGCTGCTGCTGCTACAGGTCCTGCAACTTGGTTGGCCGTGGGTGTGGCAAACACATTGCCCGAGTAGCTGTGCGTGGGTGCCACCTGCTGCTGTTGCAGCTGCTGTGGAATAGGTTGTTGCTGCTGCTGCGGAATATATTGAGGCTGCTGAAGCTCAACGGGAGCTGGGTTGTAGTGCTGCTGGCTGTCCGCCACCAGTGGTCGCGTCTCCACCGATATCTGCGACACGCTGCCATCTTCGCTGAACACGGGATGTCCAATCAGCCGCGTCACCTCGCGCTGCACCACCAGCACCAGGACGGCACCGCAGGCTTTCAAAACTTGCACAGCCTGATAGTGATCCGCATCGACCACGACTATGCCATTGACCTTGATCACCTTGTCGCCCACCTTCAAGCCGGCCAAATCAGCGGGCCCGGCTTCGGTGACCCTGGATATGAAGATGCCGTCATCGTCGCCCTTGAAGGGGGTGGAGCCCTTGCCGCCGGCAATACTTAGGCCCAGGCCGGCTGCCGTGCGTTCGATGTGGATTTCGTACTGCTCCAGGCGAAGTTCCGTGACGCCATCCAAGTTGTCTGAAAGGGGAAAATAGAAATGATATTTAAAGGGGTGTTTCTAATAGAGTTTCATAAACATTTCCCCTGCCCTTTACCATAGTGCTGCCTCTGCCTCTCATAGTCCCGATCCACCGGATCGTAGCTGGTCACTATGCGCACCCTCTTGCCCTTGCGCTGCAAGGAGCCGCTGGGACTCCGGTTGGAGGAGGCCAGCGAGCTGCGCAGGCTGCTCATGGCGGGACTGTTGCGGCCCGAGTAGCTGCTGAAGTTGCTGCCGTTGCTGCGCTGACCATTGCGGGGCAGGGTGTTGTTGCCCTCCTTGACTTTGATTTTGACATTGAACATGGCTCGAACTCGATTTGATTGTGTTGTTTTTACTTATTTGAGTGCACTTTTTAATATAGGCCAGGCATCTTGTGTGGGGTAACCTATTTTTTATTTGACTGCACTTTTTAATATGCGAAGAGCTAAACTTTGCCTGCCTGCTAACCCGGGATATGGGTTCTGCCTGTAGACAAAGCCTCAGTTCATTGGACTGGAAAACCCCATCAATGCAATATCATCAGTGAAATTATACTATTACAATTTTTGATTGCCTTGATTTAATGAAATTTAAACAGGACGCAAAGAAGACTTTCCCCAAAAAAAAAAGACCTTTACTTGTGCTCAGCATAAATTTCGCTTTAATGACATTCAAATTGAATGACCCAAAGTTGGCCAAAAGCGGCAGCAGCAGGAGGAGCATCATCTGGCAGTTGCCCATAAACGGCAGTCAATGAACTGTTGCGAAAGCCATATTCCCCTCTGACTAGAGGCAGGCATTAAGCCAACGACCTTGGCGGAGATGCCCCCGCCATCCGCCAGAGTTTGTATAATTATTAAATAAATAAACAGACAGTCTGCCAGCCAGGGAACAAAACTCTCCCAGACATCCCTCAGGTGCCACAAGGAGGAAGAGAGGAAGCAGAGATGAGTACCAGCAGCAGCCAGGGAAACTCATTTATTGCTTTCATTTTCGCTATTGCTGATTTGCACTCAATAAATCCGTCGGCACTTTGGCCAACAAAATGATTTTGTTTTCAAGACGGTTTCGGGGAAAAGGAATAAGAGAGCAGAGCAGAGAGAAGAAGCCGCTCTCGAGACAATTTCACTTTGTAATTGTATGCGAGCAGAGGCTTCATGTTAATCAAGGCATAAATGAAGAAAAGACAGAGCGAATCCAAGGCTCCTCCCCTCGTGCCTGTCAAGTCAACATTAATTTTGCAGGATTTCAGTCGATGTGCCATTATTGAGTTTGCCAAGTTGAGTGAGGTGTTCACAAATTTGAATTGCTTTCGGTTGCTTACAAGTTGGCCTCAAGTTGGTCTTGTGTTCTCTTAGCCAGGTGTTGTTCTGCTTAAATGTTTCAAGTGCAAACAGTTTGATTCCCTCGATTGTTGGACATTTTTATGGGTATTCCTTCGCCCACACACACATGGAATAAAGCCATATTTCGGGATGGGAAAACGGAGACAGAGCCATAAAACAAAATAAGATTTTTTCCGAATGACACGTGCTGCCGCGGCTCTCCCCTCTGCGTGTGCTTGTGCTTTTATTCCGGTTTCCGGTCCTGCCCCGGAATGTAGGCAATATTTTCGACGAACTGCAGGAATATCGCATAAAGTCATTTGTTTCCCTCCTCATATTTTTGTTATCTGTATTATTTCCACTGATTGCCAGGGCAAACTTGCACCCACTTAAGCGGGCATTTAGGCCTTTTTACGATGACATCACGGGCCAAAACGCGAGCAGCTCAATGAGGTGAGCCCGAAATAAGGCCATCGCTGTTGTTGTTGTCCTCACCGTAAAATAAATGCCATAAGCATAAACATATAAAAATTTAAATACAGCGAAATAATACTGGGGCCAAAGGGCCCCTCGTAAAACGGAGGTGGCAATTCGAAATGATGGTTCCACGAATGCATTAGCATTCGCCGAAGGTTTGGGTTCTCCGGGATCTCTCTCGAAGCTGACAAATGCCACATTCCAAATCAATGCCAGCTCTCTCTCTCTGTTTTTGTTTTCTTCTTATGTCATTTATATGTAAATGACCGGCAGGAGGAGAAATTAGCCCACAGCCTGGACACATGCCCGGGGCAGAAAATCATATTTCATTCTTTTGGATGGCTTTCCCAGTCCTCCAGCAGCTTCTAGGAACTGTCACATTCGTTATGACAAGTGAAAAAACTTTGGGGTCAGCCCTCTTTTTCCCCTTCCTGTCAATTCCCTCGATTTCCCAATGCATAACGAACAGTGCTCAATCGATTTTAATTACCCCGACATTATCAATGGCCAGAGATCAAGTGTTAAAGCTTAAATCCCCCCCTTTCTGTAGTGTCACGTGAGCTGCACACCCTTTTTTTGTTTTGTTTATGTTTTTTTTGGTAGAGAGTTTAAAAAATGCGACAGTTATGGGAAAAACTGGCAGGCTGCGTGATTAATTGCTCGCCAGGTTAAACGGCGGGTACGCGATGCTGTTGCCTCTGCTGACAAATTGCAAGTGTTAAGCTTTGGAAATCAACAAAACCGACCGAGCAACGATGCCCGCTTAAATGTGGCGACAAAAATTAATGAACAAAGTTTTTTATGCGAAAGCATAAAAACCCATGAAATATATTCCGGACAACAACAGAGCACTAAGCTCCCTGCCACGGGGAGTGATGATGACAGTGGGTGCTGGTGCTTGCAGATTCTACTGGGAAAAGGGGTGACGTTCGCAACAACACAACACAACACTGCTATCTAATCGAACTTTTGGAATGCCTAAGCCTAAAGATAAGGCCCCAAAACAAGGAGGGGAAAAATAACGAAGCGAACGTAGTAAAACAAACTGAAGATAAGGCAGCAGGGAGGAGAACTCTGAATCATTACGAAATTTTACGAATTTTGGAAACATTACAAGGGGAAACAGACCAGACCAAGTCAGTCCAGTCCCCTAAAAAAGTCAAGTGGTAGGTAATGACCTTGGTCCACCAGTCGTATGCGTTATTTCCTACATATCAGTTGAAACCGAGTGGGTCTTCGCATAGGTGATTAATCAGTTTAGGGCCAAAACGAACGGTGATATCATGGACGTGAAACAACGTTTTGGTAATGAAAACCGCGAGCCGTGTTCGTTTTGATTGCATTAAAAAAGCCAGCCAGCAAGTCGGTGGCAGCAATTCAGGTCGCATTCCCCTGCCACTGTTTTCCTCGACAATTACTCGAATTTTCCACATTTCCATGCTATCAACATGGCGTCCGCAGTGGAAGCAGTGGCAGCGGCGGCGACAACGGAAATATTGGAAAATACGCAGTGAAATTCTTTGACCCAAGCTTCGCTCGCTCGCTCTCCTCGGTGCAGGCTGCAGCTGGCGTTTATTGCATTTTTGTTTGTTTTCTCGCGAAGATGGGGAATGGGCACCGGGAGAGACCATGGGTTATGGGGGAAAACTGTCACGAGCGAGGGAGAGGCCGGAGGAGAGTGACGCGGTTTTAGGCGATAAACTTAGCATGCAACTGTGAAAAGCACAAGGGCGGGCCATGGGTTCAGGGTTATTTCACAGCGAAAACTTAAACATTTTGGCCAGCCAAAAATCGTGTTTGTTTGAAGATGGAAAAGAATGCCGACTGCCGACTGCAAATAGTTTAAATTGCTGTTTGCACAAGAGCTGTGAGCTGCGAGCTGCAAGAGAACAGCAAATAATAATGCAAACTCCAGCAACAACAGCAGTGAGCAGTGAGTGATGAAAGGGCGCATCGAGCAAACAAGCCGGCAAACAACAATCATAGAGCACACACACCACACACAACACACACCACACATTCGTGGGAATCAAACACACACGCAACATACGGACGGGGCAAAATTCAATAAGAATCCCATGCAATCAACGATACAATACATAAATAATGAATGCCATTGCCTTGAGCTTATCAACGGTTTATTTATTGGCCAACATTCATTGGTATCGGAATCTTTTTCAGTTCCCACAGCTTTAAGAGGGGCAACTCTGAGGGAAATGTGCATCAAATGCAGCAGGGAAATGCTACAAAAAGTGTAAGGAATGTCAAAGGAATAGTGCAAATGTTGATTGTACTGCCGAAGCAATATCTAACCGGGACCAGAAAAATCCCAGAAACCGGATATGCACACAACCGTACCGAGGCGAACCGAAGCGAAGCACTTTTCCTGTTTGCCATCTGCAAATATCCAACAGAACCCGGCAATGCTTGGCTATATAAACAAGACTAAATTTACTTTCAAGTAGCTCATTTTCGGTGGTATATGCACATGCAGCCGAAATGCAAATAGGGAAGCCTAGGGGCCACCATTTGCTCCTCTCCTCCTAGCTGCTCTGAGCCCTGGCTCAACCTTGAGTCGCCTGAGGCTTTGACAGAACACAGAGAGAACTGCAGCTGAAGCTCAATTATGGGCCCCCGGGGGCCATACGCTGCGTATGCGCAATGTGAGAAACTTTCCAGACGACTGACTGACCCGTCCGCCACCTGCCTCCACATTATGACAGACAGACTAAAATCGATAGCAGACAACAATAACACACGTAGGCAGAGCGAAATAAAACAAACAAGCAAAGGAAAAAAACATTTCACACTCTCTACTCCGAGAAAAAAGTATTCAACAATGCGATGTTATTTTTTACAGCCTCTGATATTGGGAGTTTGCTCTCTCTCTCTGTTTTGAATGCCAATAAAAGAAAAGGTGGGCGATAATAAATAAGCAAAGATATAGTACGGTGACGAATGCTGTTGCGCGTCTCTCGCGACGTTGACAAAACGCAAGCGTAACTGAAGAATGACTAAAGCGGGCGCCGAGTGGGCCAGGCGGCGAGACCCGGCCGCCAGGTCTGGCAATTGCACTCGCTCTCGGTTACTCTCACTCTCCCAGTACCGCGCTGCCCTGCCAGGTGGCTCTAATGAGTCTCCTCCTCCTCATTTCAGTTTCATTTGCACGTCTCTCTTCGCTTGTTTACCCCTTTTTTGAGTGAATCTTTGCCACTATCTGCTCTTTCGTTTTTATCAGCTTTTGCAAGCCCTGCGGGCAGATATCGCTGCCTGATAAGCGGGCACCACTATACGTGCACTACCTATTTATAGGCCAAGTTTGTACGCCTGTTGCGTGTGTGTTTCACAAGCTCAGCGCGGTTTCTACACCTGTATTCCGCTGGCGTAATCACAGAGCAGTGCTGTCCACATTAATGTTGGATTTTTGGATAGTTTTTTAGGAGTCAAGTAATTATTGTTAGGGTTTTCTATGTTTACTACTAATTGTTCTCACTCAAATAGGTTTTACAAGTCAAAACCTTTACATTTTAAATGAATTATCTTATTTTGTTTACACATGATTAATTTATAATATATTAGTATATCAGCTTTAAAAATTCGTTACTATTTATTGTCGATTTAGCTATTTTTCGATCAGCACTACAAGCACTCTCTTAACTCTCTTCTCCCCCCGCCTCTTAATCTCCATTAGGTTTTTTTTAACCTTTTTTTTTCTTATTTGCTGATATAATTATATCGGAAGTGAGCAGCTTATTGCCGGGCCTAGACCCAAAAAACAACACTCCAAAGTATGTAGTTATGCATAGATGGCGTGCAGAGAGCAGCAACAATTAAAAGGGGTCATGGGTGGTCTCGGCCAGGGCTCTTTGTGGTTTCACTTTGCAGCCAATGGGCTAGACCAGGCGGAGGGGCGAAGATGCCAATTAAATTTCCACTTCAGTGTCTGCCCTTACAGGTCAGCCCAGCCAAATGAGTGAAAATTACTATCGATTTCACATCAATGGGGCTGCCATGATGCTGCACCCACGACAGAGTTCACAGAGATGCAGCAAATATGTATAAATTTAGTTAATTGAAACAATTTTGCGTTTATTTACCTTGCTCAGTGCCGGCGGCTTCCGCTTTGCCGGCTGGAATGGGCGAGAGCGATGCGTCAAAGGGATGCTGCTGCTTCTGTTGGTCCTGCTCTCGCTCCACTTCCAGCTGCTCCTCCTCCTCAATGGGTGACTGCACTTTGCCGGACAGCGAGTGCTGTGGCGTGGCATCGTTGCGCTCCTGGGAGGCCAGTGCATTGGCCAGAATCTCGCTGGCCTGCTTGTCGGTTAAATGCTGCACACGCTTGTTCTTCAGATGATGCGGAGTGTCCCTGAAGGCGATTACAATTAGGAATTAGCCTCTGGGGGGAGCATAATGGGGAACTAATTTGGCTTACCTTCTGTGCAATTTGGGTGGCCGCTTGTAAAAGTCATCATCTTCGCCCTCCACCTGAAAGCCCACGCGGCGATCGGATTCCTGTGAAAAATTAAGATATTAATTAAATAAAAATCTTTACAAAGTCTTAGTTCTGTGACTTACAAACTCATCTTCCTGCTCGTCGTCATCCTGAGTCTCTTCGGCGGCGGAAGTAGTCGCCACAGCGGCTGTTAGTTCAGCAACAACCGCTGCTGTGGCTGCCTTTACGTTGTTGGCTGCCGCCTCCGAGGCACCCTGTACGGTTGCTGGAGCCGCTGTCGTTGTCGTTGGTGTAACAACACTCACCACAGCTGGCTGCTTGGAGTTTACACCAACAGCTGGTTGCTGTACTGGCTGAGCCTGCTGTTGGTGATTGTTCACCAGCGTACGGGTCTCGGTTGTTGCCTCGGCTATTCTGGTTCCGTTCTGGGGAGATATGGGGAAATTATAAGCTATTTCACAAATACATTTTACAAAAGATACAAATTTGTATCTTGTCTATTTTACCAGAAATGTAAGTAAAATCATGCAAGATG
>JAEIIM010030298.1:0-11668 GCA_018874515.1 Drosophila greeni | reverse complement strand
TCCCTGTCTTTCCTGGGTTTTTCTTTCCTTTTCCTTTTTATTTTTTTGTGGCCTATGCAAAACCAGAGCAATCCCTGTGGAAGCCACAACACGAGTTGCTTGAGTCAGCGACAATTTCTAGCTTTCGGCTCCCGTTGAGCTTGCTGCAAGTTGCTGCTGCGCCAGGTCCTCCTCCTACTAGAGCTCCTCTTCCTCCTACTGCTCCTCCTCCTATTGCTGCTCCTACTGCTCCAGCTCCTCCTGCTGCTCCTGCTTTTCCAACTGCAGCTCCTCTTCCTCCTCCTAGTACTCCTCCAGCTCCTCCTCCAGCTCCTCCTAGACTTGCTCTTGTCGCTGTCGCCGCTGTTGCTGTCGTGCTCTTCGAGGGGGATCCTCCCAGCAGTTGCAACAGCAACATCAGCGGGCATTCCGCTGTCTTTGCCACCTATTTCATACAGCATACAGAACATTTGTTGTCGCTGTTTCTGTTGCTGTTGTCGCTGTCGATGTTGCTGCTGCTGCTGCAGATGTTGTTGCTGCTGATGTAGCTGATGTTGCCCTGCAATCGGACACGCGGCCAACTGGCAACATTTGGCACTGGCCCGCAGAGAATTCGATGTTGAGGCTATCGTTTGCCATTTTCCCCTTCCAATGGTCTCGGTTACACAGAGAGAAATATATATTTAAAGTGAAATTTAAAGCTGTTAGGATGTAATATGTAAGCTCTTGAGAAAGGTCATGATTTTAGGGGTATCAATTGCTGTTCTCATTCTTCTTATTCTTCTCATTTAGTGTGCCTAAGTAAGGCCTTTCTCTGCGCTTCTCATTCCGTACACTTAAGCAAGGCCCTTCTCTGCGATTCTCATACACTGCAGTTTAAGGGCCTTTCTATGCGCTTCTCATTCTGTATACCTAAGTAAGCCCTTCCTCTGAGATTCTTAAACTGCAGTTGAAGGGCCTTTTTCTGCGATTCTCATACACCTAAGCAATCATACAATCAATCAATTTATATTTTATTTTAATTTTTTATTTACTTTTCACTCAACAGTTTTACAATCATCTTCTGCCTTCTATGTTTCTACTATAAGTTTCTACTTTATATACTTAATATATATAGTAAATCTCTTCCCATTTCCCCTTTATTAAACCCATTTTTGTCGCCGTGCTGGTAACCATTCCATTGGCTTTCATTTGGCCATTTGCAGCTCGTGTTGGGCTGGCCAACGAGCGGTTTAAGATCGCCGGTAATGGCCACGTTCCGCGCTCTATAATCACTTGAATGCATGAAATAATTGCAATGGCAGGGAGGTGGAGGAGAAAGAGACTCCAACTACCAGCTCCAGTCCAAGTTGGAGTCCAAGTCCAAGTCCAAGTCCCAGTCCAAGTCCCAGTCCGTTCTGGACAATTTTCGCAAAACAAATTGAATTGAATATGTAAATATAATTGCTTCGGGGGGTCTAAGAACGAGTTAGTGGACTTCGCTCGCCCTTCTGCGAATATATATATATATATATATATGGTGAGGGGGCGTTTAAAAACCCATAAATTGCGACTTAAGTGTAGACCCAACCCCCCTCCGAAAAGGGAGTACCAGCTGGCCAAAGACTCATCATCATATATGGCGGCATTAGCTTCCGCAAGAGTCTCTCGCTGACCATTTGTAGAAATGAATGCAAATGCATGCAGTTAAATAATCCATGACTTCGGACTGTGACTTCAGAAGGTTGAGAATGAATCAAATGGGAAGCTAGGTCTAAGCCGAATCTGTCCTGGGTTCTGGGAATGATTAACCAAAATGCAGGGAAGCTGAGAGCCTGGGAAACTTGTTAGGAACTTGTTAAAATGAACTTAATTGAAGCCTTAAAGAGTTTGGAAGATGATAAGCTTGATTTGTAAGTGATATATATATGATATATCCCATATATTATGACCTAACCCCCCTAAATGAACTTAAAAACCCCTCAAAGACAGTTCACTTTTCCCTTTAAGAAACTCCGCCTTCCTCCAAGGGAAACCATTTCCCTTTTGCCTGTCGTGAGGACCACCCACCCACACTCACTGACACTGACTCGCTCCCTGGACACCTGCAGGTCAACCCACTGAACCCTCATGTGCACCACCACCACCAGGCAGGGTCAATTGGCTAGGATTACCCGCTGGAGGAGGAGGAGGATCATGGAGGCCGCAGAAAGCAATTTGCAGGCAGAGCCAAGAACCACAAGAATGCCGAAAAGCTGTTGAGCGGAATTGGAATTGGAATTGCCAATGGGGGGGGGGTTAGTGGTAGAGAAGTAGGAATGGGTTAGACCCGGAGAAGTAGGAAGGGGTTAGACCTCAGAGAAGTAGGAATGAGTTAGACCCAGAGAAGTAGGAAGGGGTTAGAGATGGAGTTAGTAGGAATGGGTTAGACCCGAAGAAGTAGCAATGGGAATGAGATTGAAAATGGCAATGGACAGAGAGTGGGCAGACGTTAGAAACTCAAACCGCAGATCGTCAATAAAAGAGCCCCGTTTTCCCCCTCATTTCGGTCAGCTCATTAAAGTCGCGGGGAAGTCGAAAGAGTTTTGATGTGGATGTGGGAAGATGTCTGCCAACGAAGCTGACTAGTCTAAAGGGGAAAGAAGGAAGGGAATAGCACTAGCATGGAGCTCTAGAGTTGGAGTTGGAGCTAGACCTGAAGCTGAAGTTGGCCTGGCTTTTATTGGTTCGGTGGTTTGGCGCTTAGTTAAGCGTGTAATGGGCGGAAGTAGCCACTGGAGTCGTGGAGAGAGCGAGCTCCACTCCGCCTTCGTCTGCTTCCTCGCCAAACCCTCTTTGGAGGAGGCTGTCAGCAGTGGTTGCGCTTAGAGAAGTGGAACGAATGGGGCGGAGCAGGGCAGCGAAAGGAAGTAGCACTCATCACTTGACTTCTTGGGAACTTGTGGTGGCTTTCCCCGGACTAGTGAAGGGTCCTACCTCTAAACCAAAACCCTCTAACCTGTGACTCAACTCCCTACTCTTCCTTACAGATGCAGTCAGCCGAGAGCAGCAGCAGTAGAAGAAACCGCAACCGATCATCAAACACACTCCCCATGGGCTACCTAATCATAGCCTCCGTGGCCCTGCTCCTAGCGTTCCTGCCCGGCCAGGTGACCGGCCGGATGGCCTTCGAGAAGCTGACAGACTTTGACTTTCCCGGCAACACGTACTACAGCGTGAAGAACCTGTCGCTGTACGAGTGCCAGGGCTGGTGCCGCGAGGAGCCCGACTGCCAGGCGGCGGCCTTCAGCTTCGTGGTCAATCCCCTGTCGCCCTCGCAGGAGACCCACTGCCAGCTGCAGAACGACTCCTCGGCGGCCAACCCTTCGGCGGCCCCTCAGCGTAGCGCCAACATGTACTACATGGTGAAGCTGCAGCTGCGCAGCGAGAATGTTTGCCTGCGCCCCTGGAGCTTCGAGCGGGTGCCCAACAAGGTGATCCGTGGTTTGGACAACGCCCTGATCTACACCAGCACCAAGGAGGCCTGCCTCTCGGCCTGCCTCAACGAGAAGCGCTTCGTGTGCCGCTCCGTGGAGTACGACTACAACAACATGAAGTGCGTGCTGAGCGACTCGGACAGGCGCAGCTCCGGCCAGTTTGTCCAGCTGGTGGACGCCCAGGGCACCGACTACTTCGAGAATCTGTGCCTGAAGCCTGCCCAGGCCTGCAAGAACACCCGCTCCTTTGGCAACGCCCAGCGCATGGGTGTCTCCGAGGAGAAGGTGGCCCAGTACGTGGGCCTGCACTACTACACCGACAAGGAGCTGCAGGTGACCTCCGAGTCCGCCTGCCGTCTGGCCTGCGAGATCGAGAACGAGTTCCTGTGCCGCTCCTTCCTGTATCTGGGTCAGCCCCAGGGAGCCCAGTACAACTGCCGGCTGTATCATCTCGATCACAAGACCCTGCCCGATGGCCCTTCGACCTACCTGAACCACGAGCGTCCGCTGATCGATCATGGCGAGCCCATCGGTCAGTACTTTGAGAATCAGTGCGAGAAGGCAGCCGGCGCGGGACCTGGCTCTCCTCCCGGCACCCTGGACAAGATCGACACGCTGCCCGTGAGTTTGGACACCATCGAGGACCCCAATCTGACGAATTTGACGCGCAACGATGTCAACTGCGACAAGACGGGCACCTGCTATGATGGTAAGTCTGCTAAGGAACTTCTAAGGAACTTTCTCTAATGGTTTCTCATGGTTTCCAGTTTCTGTCCACTGCAAGGACACCCGGATTGCCGTGCAGGTGCGCACCAACAAGCCCTTCAACGGACGCATCTATGCCTTGGGTCGCTCTGAGACCTGTAACATCGATGTCATCAACTCGGATGCCTTCCGTTTGGATCTGACCATGGCTGGCCAGGACTGCAACACGCAGAGTGTGGTGGGTAGTCTTGTTATCTTATAGGGTTAAATCCCCTGCTTATCCTTCTCCCTGATCTCCAGACTGGCGTCTACTCCAACACTGTGGTACTGCAGCACCACAGCGTGGTGATGACCAAGGCCGACAAGATCTACAAGGTCAAGTGCACGTATGATATGAGCTCCAAGAACATCACCTTCGGCATGATGCCCATCCGTGATCCCGAGATGATTCACATCAACTCATCGCCGGAGGCCCCGCCGCCAAGGATTCGCATTCTGGATACGCGCCAGCGCGAGGTGGAGACCGTGCGCATTGGAGATCGTCTCAACTTCCGCATCGAAATACCCGAAGATAGTGAGTGTGGGAATTTACTTTCCTTTTAGAGAGGGTTATAATCTTTCTCCTTCTAATCTTTAGCTCCCTATGGAATCTTTGCCCGCTCCTGTGTGGCCATGGCCAAGGATGCACGCACCAGCTTCAAGATCATCGACGACGATGGCTGCCCCACCGATCCCACCATCTTCCCCGGCTTCACCGCCGATGGCAATGCTTTGCAGTCAACGTACGAAGCCTTCAGGTTTACGGAGAGCTACGGTGTCATCTTCCAGTGCAATGTCAAGTACTGCTTGGGTCCCTGTGAGCCGGCTGTGTGCGAATGGAACATGGAGTCCTTTGAGTCGCTGGGCAGGAGGCGTCGTCGTTCCATTGAGAGGTGAGTTTGAAGTTTTTGAGATGGGAGAAAGTGGGAACAGAGAGGAAAAGGAGGAAAACAAGAGGAGAATCTCCTGATCTTTATACATTCTATAATGCTTATCCTTGTACTCTCTCTTCCCTTTAGCAACGAAACCAAGAGCGAGGACGATATGAACATCTCGCAGGAGATTCTGGTCCTGGACTTTGGCGATGAGAAGCGCGAGTTCTTCAAGGCGGATCCCAGCACGGACTTTGCCAAGGGTAAGTACCGTCTCTTCGCCTTTTTAGTTAACTTTGTGCTGACTGTACTTCCGTTTCGTTTCGTTTCATTCCCTCAATAAACAGACAAGACCGTCACCATCATCGAGCCCTGTCCCACAAAGACATCGGTGCTGGCTTTGGCCGTCACCTGTGCGCTGATGATCCTGCTGTACATCTCCACGCTGTTCTGCTACTACATGAAGAAGTGGATGCAGCCGCACAAGATCGTGGCATAGGTTTGAGAGCGCGGAACGAGCGGAAACTGAAACGGAAGCGGAAGCTGAATTAGCGAAGCAAGCAGTAGAATGAAAGAAACAAACAAAAAAAGAGAAAGAAAAACAAAAAGAAAACAAGAAAGAAAAGAAAACAAAAAGAAAATACACAACAAAATTGTCACACACACACATATGCTCTCTCTCTCTCGCACACTGATCACACACACACACACACACGCTAACTGTGCATGTCTATATCTTTGTCTCGCTCTTGCCCAGGCAGGCTTAGCGCCCCTCCCACTCACACACACACACACAGACAAATTTTGGCCCCCTTCTGACAAACGTATAATTTTTTGTTTTTTTTTTTTTTAATTGATATATATTTAAATTAATTACTTAATATACAATTTATTTATTTATATTTATTTAGACTTAGAGCGTGAGGTAAAAATTCCCCTAAACTAAATAACATTCCTAGTAGACACACACACACACACACACCACTAACAAGAAGAAAAAGCACATTTCACGAATATTAAGAGTAAAGAGAAATGAAAAAAAACAAAAGCTAGAAAGAAAAAGAAATGAAGGAAAAGCTGCG
The DNA here is from genome assembly GCA_018874515.1 of Drosophila greeni. Classification (NCBI taxonomy): domain Eukaryota; kingdom Metazoa; phylum Arthropoda; class Insecta; order Diptera; family Drosophilidae; genus Drosophila; species Drosophila greeni. The sequence goes on along the minus strand of JAEIIM010030298.1, from coordinate 5,536 downwards.
AGCGCGTACTTTCTATAAAGTTACGAAAGGGAACAATGGAAATGGAACATCGTCCAGCGAGAAAGAGAGAGAGAGAGAGCGATGGAAGTAACGGAAAGAAGAGTGGGAGAGAGAGAGATAGACGATGGATCCCTTTTGTAACTTCTATAGAGACTGCAGCCGCACACACTCGCACTCAATCACACACACACACACAGGTACACCCTTCCACACTCACACTCGCCTGTTTCCACACTCATTCCCACACACACACACTCACTCACACACACGCGCACTCACATTTATTTAATTGTAAAAGGAACGCAATAAACAGCAAACAAAAGCAATCGAAAACTTAACTAAGGAAACTGAACGAAGCAGAGACAAGAAGAGTGATTTCGTCGAGGCAAATCTCAATGGAATTGTGCTTAATTGTATTGCATTTATTTAATTTAAATTTATTTATGATAATAAAGAACGATAATGACAAAAACAAAAAGGAAATAATGTAGAGATTCGTTGTTTTTGATGAATTTTGTATCATTATGTTTCCTTTTTAGAAAATTGATACTTGTATTGCAGATGGAAAAGAATGAGTGCCTGTTATCGAATTTAAATCGATCAATTTCGATATTACATTCTTGAATTTATTTTATAAATCGGTTTAAAATATCGAATTTGTATTAACAACTGTTTAATCTTGATGAAATAATATAAAATCTTAATGAAATATTATCAAGTCCCCTTTGATACTATTACCTGAGAGCTAGAACACCTATAATACCATGGATTCCCCCCAAATAAAAACCATTTTTCGATACATTTTGTTAGGAATTATCGATTTATTTGGATTTAATTGTATAAATGCATTTGTAAAAGAAATTGGCGGAACTTAAGAGCTAACATACTGCTTAGGACGGAGTCTGTTCGTGTTAGCCTTAAATAAGTTAGTGGGTAAAAACATTCGCACTTTGAAGATCAATACATTTATAAAGATCCGTGTTGTCTTAAATAATTCAAGCAGAAGTAATCCTGGTTGCGATGAAATTACTCCAAGAGTTTCTGCGGGAAAACAAAGAATTAAGGAATGTTATTAAGATGTTTTTATGTATTGAAAAGAGTTACTTACCAGGTCTCCTTATACGAATAATCTCCATACATTCCACGACCAAGGGCCACATTTAAATTAAACTTACAACTAAGATGAAGGGCTCGAGAACCCTCCCTTGCACATGGTATTCCTTAGGCCTAATCCCTAAACTAACGAGCTAAGATGCATCAAGCGACAGAGGTCACCTAAGCTTCAGCGGCTTGATTTCGGCCAGGCCATGCTCTGGGGCCCGGGACTTGGCCGCCGCCACGCAGGTCTCCTTCAGCGACTTCCCGGCCGGCCGCTTGGTGCACTCATCGAAGTAGCACTTCTCCACGTTGTGCAGAAACTCCACCAGCAGCCGGTCGTCGCCGCCGTTCGGCCCCACCGAGTACTCGCACTCGAAGCCGTGCTGCTTGAGGTCCCGCACGCAGCAGTCGAGGAACTCGGCGTTGGCCGAGAACCAGTCGTTGTGCCGCTCCAGGGGAATGCCCAGCCTGGCCCGCACCACGCCCGTCAGCCAGGTGTCGTCGATCCAGAAGATGGGCACCCGCTCCGCCTCCGCCACCAGCCGGGCCGCGGTGGGGACATTGGTCACGTACATCCAGCCCGAGAGGTAGGCGGGATACAGGGCGTGCGGGTACTCCTGCCTGCTCACGTACCACTTGTTGGCCCTCAGGCGAATGGGTGGCTTGGCGTCCAGCACAAAGCCGGAGAGAAGCGTGCTGGAGGTGGCCAGCTCGGGCTGACCCACCTCGAGGGCCTCCAGATAGCGCCGCAGATGGAATATGTCGTAAATGATGTCGTCGTCCAGCTTAATGATGAACTTGGCATGGCCCCGGCACTCCTGCGAGGCCCAGCGCAGTCCCATGACGTGCTTGTAGCTCAGGTTGCGGTAATCCTCCACAAAGTTTCCCTGCACGAGATCCCCGAAGCGCTGCTGCTCGCTCACCAGCTGCTCCTGGCTGAGGAAGCGCTCGCGCGGCGGCAGGGCGGCCAGCAGGAACACCCGCTGCAGCCCCATCTCGGCCAGCTTGCTCTGCGGTATGGCCTGGCGGTGGGCGGAGCGCAGGGCATCGTGGCCGGCATAGGAAGTGACGATTAAAATGGCTGAAAAGGAGGAGATAAGCGAGGCGGAGAGCTCTGTGGGGGATCAGACTTACCCAGCAGCTCCCGCTCCGCCTTGCGGCACACATTGCTGGGCAGCAGGTACTGGAAGTCGGTGAGGTTCAGCAGCGGACCCGCTGGCAGCGTCGCCTGTCGTCCGGGAAAGATGGAGGCGGGGGCGACAGCCTCATCCTCCACAGCGGGCAGGTGCACCAAGAACTCGTCGTCGGGGGCGGGCGCTTCCCGCTGGTGGCCGGAGAAGTAGATGGAGCAGAGCAGGACGAGCAGGAGCAGCGACAGGACGATCGGGAGCAGTCGGCGGCCGCGCATGCGCATCTTCTTACATTCTCTGTGGGGTGGGGTTCCCCTCCGCGCTGGTGCCTGTGTGCGTCGTGTCAGTGGGGCCTCCTCCGCATGGGTGAGTATGTATGCGTTTAATTAGTGTTTTAATAGCAACAACTATAACAACAACAAAGTCTGATTGTGTTTTTTGTATTTTATTCGTTTGTAGCAATTATCTGGCAAAAAAGGGTTGATAATATATCAAAACATCAAGATATCGATATTTTTATTTGGTATTTTTTAATGTTTTGGTTGGACGCAACCGTGAGAATAAGCTGACAAATGCACTAACGCCTGTAGTATTTTTCAAAATAATATACTGCACTGCCAGACTTCCGGCGTTGCCAGTATTTTCGTTCATGTGGTATAACATTAACATTTTACATACATTCCACATCATTGCGCTGTAAACATGTAGAACTTGTAATTTTACATTTTACCCATATACAAAATTTAAATAAAATAGAGGGTTATATTTACAACAAAAACGAATTTGTGAACTAATAAATTGCTTTTTCCTTGCAGCTGGGGACAATTCAAAAATATTTGTAAAAATATCGCAAGCGCTATAAATTTTTAATTTTTTGTAGAAAATAAATATCGATATATCGATAGTGATATATTATCAACAATCCACAACACTCGAAAAAAAAAACAAAAGAGACCAAGAGTGAAGACGGAAAAATAAGAAAAAAGTTAACTGTGGCCACCAAAGCGCAGTCAACGTCGCGCCGCTGGCGTTGTTTATTTGTTGTTGGTTTTTTTTTACGTGAGCGCAAAGCGAGTATCAAAAAAGGCAAGGCGAGAAGTGTGGACGGGGGAAATGGGGGGGCGGGGCTAGCTCCATTTCGTTTTCATTTTCATTCCCCGAGCCACAACGTGCACACGAAAATGTTCGCAACAAACGGGAAAATCTTAAAGGCAATAATGGCGGTGGCCAAATAGATAAAAGCGAAGAAGAAGCGAAAAAGAACGAAAAGTTTAATAATTCGGACCAGCCACGAATCCGCTGCTGCTGCGCGCTGCCGCCAGCGACCGAGGCAGAGAGGCAGCAATCTTATCGCCTATATGTTCGTGTTCCAGAGCCAATTGATGGCCGCTGTGCTTCTTCGAACCCAAAAAAAAAAACGCTGAAAAACTGACTGATGGGATATTGATTCTTCTTCAGCAATTCAGAAATCAAAAACAAAGAAGGACCGCAAGAAAAGCACGGTGAAAACGGTGTCTAAAAACAAGTGTGTGCGAACGCGCGAGTTCGTGTGCGTGTTCGTGTGTGTGTGTGCGCGTGAAAAACAGTTATTGTTGTTGTGAAACACAGTGAAAAAGTTGAGGCGAAAAGATGACGGACTATGTGGAGCTGATGAACAGCATGTCCAGCACGTTCAATAGCGACTGTGCCACGAGCACGGCGGAGGGCGGCACCCTCTTGAACCTGGACCTGGCCGAGGACAAGACCCTCAAGTGGCGCAATCTGGCCAACAATCAGTTTGCCTGCAAGGACAAGAAGCATAAGGAGGAGGAGCAGCGGGACAAGGAGAAGGAGCAGGAGCAGCAGCTGGAAAGGGAGCGGAATCTGGCCCAGGAGAAACCCGAGGAAATCGAGGATAATATCAAGGAGCTGCTCGCCGATGTTGTGGACGCCGCTGCCGTGAAGCTGGAGGAGGAAGCAGCTGCAGCGGCAGAGGCAGAGGCAGCAACGGCGACGCCAGCAGCGCTCCAAGGCCAGAATGCAGAGAGCAAAGCAGAGGAGAAGGAGACAAAGTTAACGGAGGAGCAACAGCAGAAGAGAGACAGACAGGAAGAGAGTGCAAAAGAGAGTGAGTCGTACTCGCAGGCAAAGGAGACAGAGGAGCAAGGGGAGGTGGGGCCACAGAATACCGCTAGCATAACAGTAAAGGTGGAAAGCGAGCAGCAGGCAGAGAAGAGTGCAAATGCAGCGACGACGTCGGCAGAGGACGGCAGCAGCGGCATCAAGACTGAGCAGCAGCCCAAAGAGGCGGCAGCACTGGGACACGAAGAAAATGAAGACGAAGAAGAAGAGCAAGAAGAAGCAGAGGCAGCAAAAGCTAAAGCCAAGGCAAGCGCAGCTTCGAAATCGCCATCGAAATCAGCATCTCCACTTGTTGTCAATTCTGCCAGCGTCGACGTCGTCGTCGTCGTCCCGGCTGACGCAACAGATTCGAATGTGGCCACCAGCAGCAGCAGCACAAGCAGCAATAACAACAATAATAGCAGTAACATTGCCATCACCAGCAGCAGCAGCGAGCCAGCAGCGACGCAGGCAGAGACAGCAGCAGCAGCAGCTGATAAAAACGTAAGTACATGTGTGCAAGTCTCGACGTGTGTGTGCTTGTGTGTGTGAGGTTCGAAATTCCTGTGCCTCGTTTTTATTTTGTATTTTCGTATGTTTTTGTTATTGTTTTTGGGCGCTCGCTTCAATTCAATTGTTTGATTCACTTTCACGCGCCCAGAAATCGGAAGTCCCCCTTTTAGTTTTTGCTTTAGTTTCTGCCTGCCTTCCCCCCCGAACCCCGTTTGAGCTAGATTCTGGGTTTAACTCCCGAACAGCCAACAGATGTTTCACGTACATATTTTTTTTTATGGCCGTCGAGGGAAAAGCTTTAACATTGGTCACTCAAACAGCAAGACTGAAAAAACTATGTCGAGCTTGAAAGCTTTCGGTTTAAATCTTAAGAAATGTTTGACTTTAACTTTAACCACTTGTTAAATCTTTTAAAATGTTTAACTTTAACCAATTAGAGTCCGACTTTCCCAACTCTACAACCTATACGTATATATCTAATCTCTGCTGTAGTATCTCTAGCCCAGATAACACTTTTGTTTAAAACTATTTAACTATAACTCATCGAAGCGGAAGTCAGTGTAAAAGTTGGCACAGACCTCTCTTGAAACCCTTAAAATAGATTAATGATTTATAAATGCAGCTTATTAATAATAATAGGTTACTCAAGGCGGTATGGTAACGCTCCTTATCTGCTTACAAATACCTTGTTTGCG
>JAEIIM010030206.1:0-15569 GCA_018874515.1 Drosophila greeni | reverse complement strand
CTATAAATTGCGAGATTAACTGGAACTCTTTACTTCAGATTTCCAGGCAATTTATTTTTTATATTTTATTTTTCTTACTATCAAATCTCTCTTCAAAAAATCCCTATCGATTAAAAACCTATTGAACCGACCCAAAAAACTGTGCTGTAAAAATTACCAGTGTCAGAAATCACACCTAATACACCTGTTCCGACTTGAACACTTTCCCGAGAAGCTCCAACTGTTTCTTGTCTTACGTTTTCCCTGGAATAAACTGTGGGATATCGGAACAGCTGTCAGTGGGGCGAAATTGAATCGTTTTACTCTTTTTTTTTCTCTTTTCTTGCAAATCTGACCGCATTGTTTTTCTTTTTCGCCCAACCCCCCCTTCTGGGTTTTCTTTGTTTTTCTTTTGTGGTTCGTTTGCCCTGGGCCTAGGGGATTACATAAACCTTGATTTCGATTCAATGGCACACGTAGATTAATTAAGAGTTACCAGGCCCCCCGTCGGCCTCTGTTTGTGTAAGTGCGAGGGAGATGGCTATGGATCAATCTGTATAACGGGATATTGCGATTGCAATGGCGAAATGTTAGGCGATGATTGTTGGCTGTTAATTGAAAATCGTCATTGCTGCTGCTGGCTACTACATTATGTTATGTTGCACAACGTGCCGAGTTTATGTATACATACATACATATATATGCACTTTTTGATGGCACACAAATCGATTTTCTTTTCGCATACACTCGCTCATCACTCATCGCAATGTTGTGTGTGTTGCGACTACACTCAGCTTTCCTTGTTTCATACTATTCTTCTTTTTTTTTTGCTTTTTTTCCTGTCTTTTGCCTGTTTTATTTGCAATTGTTTACGCTTTGACAAACACACATACACACACACGCACACACTCATGTCCATGTGCAAAAAGGAAACAGAAATATACATACACATATGGGTCGCTAGGACAAATGCGCGCAACAGTGGGGCAAACAAAATAGGAGGCAGAGGCAGCAAGGAGAACTGGGGGAAAGTGGAGGGGTGGGGGAGAAGGACAAGCAAATCGTTGGCATACTTTAAATTTTATTCCCGCAAACAAACATTGGTTGGAAAGGGTGGGGGGTACAGGGGGTGTGTGAGGAGGTACCAAATAAAGAGTGGGGGAGAGAGAGCAGTATAGTAGGGGGCGAGAGTCTGTGTGTGTGTGTGTGTGTGTGCGTGCTCGCGTGTATGTCTGTTTGATAATGACAGTGGTGTGCCATCCCCCTTCCACCTTCCCTAATGATGATTAAAATGCCATTCGCCAAGAGAGAGAGAGAGAGAGAGAGAGGGAGAGAATGCCAGCGAGGGAGTCGTAGGATGCTGTGTATGTATATATGTGTACGTAAGCACTTACCATCTCCCTTGCCTTCTCTTTCTCTCTTTCTGCCCCGTTAGGAGCCTTTCGGTGTATGTGTGTGTGTATTGATAACCTCGTTTTACAGATTTTTCTCACAAATACATGCTTTTGGCTTTTTTGGCCCCTGCTTGTTGCTACTCACATGTTAACTACATCTTCCTCTTTTTATGCTCCTGCTGCCTCCTGCTTCACCACTTCAGTATATTTATAAAAAAAAAAATATATAAAAAAACGGTAGAGCACAAGAAAGTTAAATTCCAGCACTTAAGAAAACCAAGCACCGTTACATTTGCTTAACAACTGTTCTCTCACAGGCACACATACACACACGGGCACAGTTGGAGCGCGCTTTTTGGATATTCTTTTTGACGTTCGTTTCGCTTTTGGGGTTTTTTGTTAGAATTTTTGTGTAAACTAACTTGGAGTTTGAATCTTTTTTATTCCTTACGGGGACAACAAAAAAAAAATTATGCTACTACTTGGCTGGTCAGTTGTCGACTGAACGAGCTGCTGCTGCTGCTGCTGGCGCTGCTGGTGCTGCTGCTGCTGCAAATGTGAGAACGCAGAGAAAGAGAGCAGATCCTAGCCTAGGATCTCTGTCTGTGTGTGAATCTAACGCACTCACTCGCACTCGCACTTGCAACCGCAATCTGTGCCTATTGGAAATGTAACGGAACAGGCTTAAGCTTCTCTCTCCCGTCGTTTTTTTTTCCTACTTTCTGTTAGCCTGCTTCGAGGCGTTTTCTGATTTTTGTTTAATTAACAAAAAATCTCGGCTCGCAAAAGGCTCCCAATTCCTGTGTGTGCGTGTGTATGTGTGTGTAGCAGCTGCCATGTGAGCACCTATTGCGCAGGCTTACGCTATTCGCCCCCGAAAAACGTTTTCGCGTACTCGCCAGGATACAACAGCAACGACAACAACAACGTGGGGCAGGGGGAGAGGATTCAAAAACAATGCAAAATGTTTTGCGCGCGCGGTCACATGACACGAGGCCCACTAACACACACTCGCACAAATGTGTACACATTCTTACATACCACAGTTGCGACCATAATAATAGTTGTACTTGTAAGCTTTTAAAAATCTTATCCATATAAAAGATTTAAAAACTTGTAAATGCTAATTCTTTAAAGCTTTTTTAATTTTACAAGCATTTATATTGCAATTGTTTATAATATATTTATTATTTACTCAGAGACTAAATATTTATATTTTTCATTAATAATAAAAATTTTATTTGAGTTCTCATAGATTTAGGAAATTTTTGTCGCCTTGCAATACTATTATTTTGCCCGCAACTGTAATTGGCACTTATACAACGGTAAAATTTGTTGAGGCAGCGCAGGAGCAGCGCTCACACACTCAGACGCACACTTTTCATTTTGTGTGGAGAATTTTTGATTTTAAAAATTTACTTTGCCGAAACATCTGGAACACGGGCTTTTTTTAAGGGAGGGGGGGAAATCGCTATAGATATTATTTATAGGTTTTATGCGAATTTTTGCACAAATATTGGCAACTTTATTTTTGGTTTTATTCAAAACGGGGGGAAAAGCGCGTGCGGACGCGTCGAATGCTTGGCAGCGAAAAACCGAAACTGGGAAAGCACTGAACGGGAAGCGTTCGTTTTCCGCGCAGTTTCCACGGCACGTGTATGTATATGGGGAATACACACACACACACGCGCGCACGTGTGGATGTATGTATGTATGTCCTGTTGGTTATGCAAAGCAGCCAAGAGTTGTAGGGTTGTCGGGGCTGGCTTTGATTTGGCGGCTGACAACCCTGGCCGGCGAGCGAGCCTTCTCCCCAGGAATCGATACTTGTTGTTGTTGCAAAGGAGGTGGCATCAGTTCTTCGTCCTCTCGTTCTCGTCTCCCTCTTTTTTTTATATTTCTAAGGTGGGGGAGTAATAATCCGACATGCGAGTACATACTAAAAAATTTAATCTGCTAAAATGGAAATACCACTACATTCCTTCATTCTACCCCCTCCTCCACTTCACACAGGCACACTCTGCTGACACATACGCACACACTATGGCATTCCCCCCTTTGATAATTTGCATGGAAATTGTAATGAGTTATGTGCCGTTATGCGCCGTTATGTTCTTAGGGCGAGAGCGAAAGCAAATCCATTACCAATAACTCAGCAAAGTAGGCAATAAAAAGGAGCGAAGGCGAGAAGAGAAAGATGGTGGGAGAGAGAGAGAGAGAGAGAGAGAGAGAAAAAGAGCGAAGCGGGCGAAATTCTTGCTTCAGTTGGGAAACGTACATAGTCCAATAGGAAACTTGTTGGGCAGTAAAGATACATGTACGTGGAGGGAAGACTTTCTCACGCCTGATAAGAATCTGCGTGGCGGTGGAAGTACGATTACGAAAGCGAGAGTGAGATGGCAATCAAGTGATTCAACTGAAGCGAAAAGAGCAGCGGCAGCAGCAGCAGCAGCAGCGCTAGCAAAAACAACAACAGCAGCTTAACCGATGATATTAAAAACCAAAACGCAAATAACAAACATGTTGTCATTCCAACACACGAACGCACACACACAAACGCATGCCGTTAGAATTTGCATTCCGACACACACACACACACACATGCGAATAGCATAACATCATCTGCCAGCGCCCCCGCACCCGACACCCTCTGCACCCGCCGCCCACCTGTTTCATGGCGTTTGTCTCCAACTGCTCCACTGGACACTTGTCGCGCGCTTGACCAATCCAATCGCGGTGGACTGGACGCACGAAATACCGAAATCGAAATCGAAATCAAAACGCAATACAAATAGCAAACAAAAGCACAACGAACACGGGAGAAATAGGGCAATTTTTTTTGACAACAGTTAGAGGCGCAGTGTGACCGGCGCTTGCCTTGTTTAAATATACCAATCAGTTACACCATTGCAATATACCGCAAATATACTCATTCGTGAGCAACCAGTGCTGCCAGACTGTGCGCTCTTGAGCGTTTTTTTAGTGCCGCGAAAGCGTAAATTTTGCTTAAAAAAAACTTTAATGCTAGTCGCTAGTTAAAAATTTATTATCTATCTATTATTTATTTTTCTTTTTAGTTTTGTAAACTTCCAGCTCTTGCGGGGAAATAGCTAAATTGGCAACATCGTATTGAAAGAGGTATTTTTATCAGTTTTTAAATGTTCGTAAATCTTGAATTGAATCGTTATCAGCTCAGATTTACACAAATCTTCCGGCGGATAACGTAGAGCCCTGGAAATAAAATAAAAATTATATTAATATTTACAACTTCCTTGAAAAAATATATGGAATTTAAGAAAATAAAATGCTTTTTTGCCTACAATATTCTCACAAGTTTATTCATGCTTAATCACAATATTAGGTTTAGTTTCCATCCTCCCCCAGGATAATAATGTGTTTCTCTATATAAATAAGGAAGGGATAAGGGGGAGAACGGAATCCCCCATTGGTCGTCATTGGTCAAGGAGTCCCTGCAGCACGGCACACGTCATGTCATCGAGTAATATGGAATCCAAGCGTACACGTCATACACTTATTTACAACATGAAAGAAACACTTTCCTGGCGGTCACGTCACGCTCCTCCGCTGCAGGGCGCCGTGGAGCAACCACTCGCGTCCACCTGGCTGCTGGCAACGCTTCAGCAGCTCCTCCAGCTTCTGAGCCTGAGCCTGTTCCGGCAGGTCTTTCTCCGAAAGAATGCCTGCGATCTCCTGCAGCACAGCCTGCCTCAGCAGATGGGGCTCATCCTCGACAATGTGGCGCCTAACGTTGGCCACCAACTCCTCGAGATGTTCATCGACGGCGCCGGGGAATAGCTGATCCATGGCGGTGGCCAAATTGAATAGATACTCGCGATTGGGTCCACTGGGTCCAGCGGAGCTAAAGATCTGCTTGGCGATGCTGGCCACCTCCCAGACATCGCCCGCGTACGAGTCGTTGGCCTGCGTGGCCACGTACATGATCACTTGAATGGGTTTCGCCTCGGACTCCGATGGGGAGCTGACAACTCCTGGGTACTCGTGGAACTCCAAACTGCAGCGCTCATAGCCGTTCTTTTCGCGGTAGTCTAGATGGTCGAGTACAGCGGCCTTTTGACAAGCGGCAATGCGATAGGCCACGCCGTACACGCGGTCCTGGCCAGGATCACCCGGCAGCAGGGTCACAACACGGCCCGGACGCTCCGGTATGCCGCGATGATCAATACTGTGCTGGTAGAAGCGGCGCTTGAAGCCCCAAACAAAGCCGCGACGCCGGTCTATGTAGGGAAAGTCCGCCTTCCACACCAACGAGCCGTAGCCAAAGATCCAGGCATCCTTGTCCGTGGCAGCCGGTGCCTCCACTTGATTGCTGGCCTCTGCTTCGAAGCTGTCCAAGAGCAGGGATTTCGTCCTATCATCTGCGTGGCCTTGCCCGTTGGTCTCCTTTCCCGCCTGCAGCTGTCCCGCAAAGAACTTGCTGTAGATGTGATCGGATAGCTGCTCGGGCCCAAGTCCGGGTCCGTCTCCGGCTCCGGCCTCAGCTCCGGCTCCACGGCCTCGCAGTCCCTGCAGATAGCCCAACATCAGCTCCGTTTGGCCAAAAGTTAGTGATTAGTTTTGTTGATAATTTATCAAAATATCAATATATCGATATTTTTTCAAAAAATGATATATTTATATCGCGATTTTTTGTTTGCCCAAATATCGATATTTTTATTCGATATTTTTTGGCACTTTTTGGGGGAAATTGATTCGGTCAGTCCTTGTTGACAACCAATATTATTAATTAATAATATTATTATTAAAATATTAAAAGCAACCAAAACCTTCTGCATACCGTATTTTTCCCACGAAAACCCAATCCAACTCCTAGCCAACCTAACAGCAAACTCAAACAAAATCCTTTCCTGCCTCCACAAAACCAATCTCGTACCCAAATGAAGTTCATAAGTTCCTATCAGCTTTATATATAGGATATAGGATAATAGTCCTTTCATCGCCACAGCGCAGACTTGGTCGAGATTCATCAATGCCATAAGCAATTTGCAACTTCTTTAAGCTTTCCATTTTTAATAAGAGAGATTCCAGCCTGCAAAAAACTTAGCTGGATGCAGAAATTGGAATGTTCATTTGGTTGAATTTATTTGTTTATTTATGAAAAAAATATACATCCAAAATGTCCTTATTGCTGCTTTTCCCACCGTGCCGCAAGGACATTCTAAGTCTATCGAGCTATAACTCACTATTTGGCTGGTCACACTGCATGCGGCCCATCGATAACGCTTTTAGATGGCTGGTTACACTCAACATTAGCGTTTTCGTCAAAGTGAGCAAATTTCGTTGTTTTCCGGTGCAGTTTTCGCTGGCGATTGCTGAAAAGTAAGTATTTTCCCGTTTCGTACGTGCTTTAACCCTTTCGAGTGTCCGCCGGTGACTTTTTCAGCCTATCTCAGGCTTTTCACGCAGTTTTCCCGTTTTCAATTTTTCCCTCGGCACGGGGGCCCCAAGCCTCTAAATACACACACACACACTCAGGCATCCGCGTTTTCGCCCCATCTGTGTGCGCGTGTGTGTGTGCGAGAGTATGCGCGTGTGAGTCTGTGCACTTTTTGTCGGTATAGTTTTTTTTTTCTCTTGCCCAGCTTTTTCGCTGGCTTTTTGGCTTTTGCGGCCGTGTCGGGCTCAAATGTAGCTTTCCAGCTGCATTCAGGGCAGAGCATAGGTGTGTGTGTGTGTGCGAGTGTGCATCCCGGATAGCGTTCTCCGCATCCGTAGAGCTGTCTCGCTCTCAACGTTTCGCCGTCGCGCTCGTCGGCTTCCGAAGCCCCGCGAGATGCAGGCTCAAACAGGCACACAGCCGAGCCGAGCCGAGGAGCTGTGCATGCACGGTCAGAACGCATCCTGCCGCCGCCTGACTAGGACACAGTTTACGGCTAATTAAATTATCCAAGCAAACCTGCACCCTTCTCACTCACTCTTTCTCGTTGCAGCTTCTGGCGCGAAGAGAACTGCGACGCAAAAAAGCAAACGGAAAGCAAGGAGAGGAGCACCCATCATCGAAGGTCACTAACAGGAGTCCAGAGGAAAAATCTAAACACAAAAACCCAAAAAGGCATGTCGCAAGCGGAGAAAATGCAGGGACAGGAGCACGACGAAGAGCAGTCCTCCGACATAGAGGTAGGCTCAAAACTAGGCCAGAGCACCCCTGCCCTGACATACAAATAATTTGTTTCTCTTCCACAGCAGTCTGGTGACGGCGTAGAGCGCGAAGACCAGACCGACGACGATGACAACTACAATGAGGCGGACAGTAATGGTGATATGCAGCAGGAGCAGAACGACAATGGCAATGGACAGGACGGACAGAATTGTGGCCAGGATGGACAGTCGGGGGACGAGCAACAGGGCAACAATGGCAACAACTCCGCCCAGCAGCAGCTGGACCGTTCCAGTGCCACCAATCTGATCATTAACTACTTGCCCCAGGACATGTCCGACAGGGAGCTCTTCAACCTCTTCAGCGGCTGCGGCCCCATTAACACATGCAAAATAATGCGCGACTTCAAGGTGAGTCCCAGGTGCACGTCACAGGTGCCGGGAAAGCTGGAAAAGCTGGAAAAGCTCTTTAACCTTGTTAATCTTCTCTATATCCCAGACCGGATATAGCTTTGGCTATGGCTTCGTGGATTACAAAAACGAAATGGACTCGGAGGATGCCATCCAAAAGCTGAACGGATTCTATGTGCGCAACAAGCGCTTAAAGGTGAGTTTTACTCTGCTCTCTCTCTCTTGATTCTCTCCTAACATGTCCTGCGCTCTCTCTCTCTCTCCAGGTATCTTACGCCCGTCCTGGCGGTATGGCCATCAAGGATACCAACCTGTACGTGATCAATTTGCCGCGAAACATCAACGACGATATGCTGGACCGGATATTCTCGCCCTACGGCAGAATTGTTCAGCGGAATATATTGCGGGATAAGCTCACCGGACGGCCGCGGGGCGTTGCTTTCGTGCGGTGAGTAGACAAGTGATGAAAAGTGGGTCAAAGGAGTACAGGAAAAGCCAGAAAAATCAACATAGCAAGCAAAATCCCGCGCAAATATCTAGGTCAAGTTGGAAGAGACCATTTTAGGTGAACTTTTAAGCTATATGTAATTTTTGAAGGGTTACCTTTTGACCCATTTCCGCCTCTCTATCAAAGTTTGGCTGGGAAAGCTCTTCGAAATGGGTCAATCTGGGATAGTTTGTATTCACAAATATATATAGTAGAACCCCAAGTAAACCCTCTTGTATTTTGCAGCTTCAACAAACGCGAGGAAGCCCAGGAGGCAATCAAGATGCTGAACAACACAGTGCCCGAGGGCGGACAGCAACCGATTTGGGTGCGACTGGCCGAGGAGCATGGCAAGGCGAAGGCCGCTCAGTTTATGTCCCAAATCGGGGGCGGTGGTGGCGGTGGCGGTATGAATGGTCCGCCTCATATGGGCGGTGGTGGTGGACCCCTGCAGCCGCCACACCATCATAACAACAATAACCACCACAACAATCCGCATATGCAGCCCCACTACCATCAGCAGCCACAGCAGCATCCGCATCAGCACCACCATCCGCCGATGCACCACCAGCAACAGCAGCAGCATCACCACCACCAGCAGCACCACCAGAACCACCACCACAACAATCACCATAACAACCACAACATGGGACCCCATCCACACCACATGCAGCAGATGCACCCAATGAATATGGGCATGGGCATGGGCGTTGGAATGGGTATGGGCATGGGTGGCATGCCCATACACGGAGGCGGCGGAGGTGTTGGTGGTGGTGGGAACGGCGGCAACGGCGGAGGGGGAGGTGGAGGTGGTGGTGGCGGAGGCTTCCATCATATGGCGCACAGAGGTAGATCCAATAGACAGACACGATCTCAAAAACCGCATCCATATAACCATGCACAGAAATTTATTTAAAACAAAAACAAAAACACAAACACACACACAAACACAAAACACACACGACGATGACGACGACGACGATGATCATAATATTAATTTCTTTACACAAATATATTAGCTGCATCTCGCAGGAGGTGAAGTGTTCATGCTGCCATTGCCGATGATTTGCTGCAGCCAACACTAACGGCGGCGGCAAGAACAGGAGCAGTAGCAGCATTATCAACAACAACAACAGCAACCACAGAGCAATGGCAACAACAGCGACAACATCAACGTCAGCTGCTCCAGCAAGCGCCAGTGCATCATCAGCACTGGGCTGTAAGCCCACAGAACAACCAGAGATCGCCACCTAACAACTCCTCGTCCTCCCTTACCTACCTGCTGCCCGTCTACTTTCCTGTTGCCCCCTATCTACCGCCAATGATTGCAATCCAACTCGTTCCCGTAACCCTTCTAGTTCCTGTTCATCCTATTCCAGTTCCAGTTCCCCTTCCCATTCCAGTGGCAACTGGAAGTGTTCACTTTGGCAAGGAGAACAAACAACTTAATGGAAACTCTGTAAATACGATTCAAAACTCCTTAAATGCGGAAGGTCGTCGCCAGGATAGAACGTACAGAACGATTGGAATTGCCACCGATTTGGAATATACCGAAGGTGATAATGATATCTTGTCGATGATGATGAACAGCATGTCTCTGGAAAACCGGGATGAAGGAGAGGAGGAACGAAGAATTGAGACTCTGAAGAAACTCTAGAAGAAAAAGGAATTTAAACACAACTCTAACTCTCTCGCTCTGTGCGTGGCCGCCCCTCTTTGAAGTGCATGAATATTTGATGTTGTGATCCCTGTATGTTTATCGGTGTATTAAGAAGAGGGCAAATCCCAGCATTGGCAGCAAGAAGCAAGCTACACAAGAGATGCAACTAGGCAAAGCATGAATAAAACACAGAAATAACACTAGGACAACACAATATATCATGTTAATAATGATGCATTGCTTTTTAAAAATAGGAAGAATGAAAGATGTACACAAAAACACAGTCAACCCCACAACAACACCACACAAAAACTTGAGGTCGATTGGCTTCGAATTGATGAATTACCGATAACTAAAAATTGATTTAATATATTATGTGAATTTCTAAGCAAATAAGTAATAATTCCAATGAATTCGTATGAGAAGAGTATACGAAGCGCTAAGTAGAAGAAACCCCAAACACAAAAACGTACCCAAAAAAGAACGCGACACCTGCGGGTGGACAAGAAAATCCGACATGAACGGACACGAACGGACATGATCGGACGGTTAATTTGTAAGATTTTAAGGAATCCCCCAACCACATCAAGAACCACAGTTAAAAACTACATATTAATAATAGTATATAAATTATTGATGTACAACTCACACACTTTTACACTTAACACACACACACACACACAGAAACACATAGAAAACTATATCTATATATAGAAAAGTATATAATATATATTGAGGATATATATATTGCACTTATATATATAAATGTATAAACACCCGATTTCCGCAAAAATCAAACAAAACAAAAACTCTTCTAGAGTGCGCTGAATATGAAATAAATTTGCGATTTTCCAAACCAGCAAAAAAAAAAAAAAAACACCGGGACAACATCCGAGTCCCAATTTTTTTGTTTTTTTTTTATTTTTTTAATCGTAAATAAATAAAGATAATCCTTAAACGTAATCACTAGTCCCGTAGCATTACACGCTAGCAGTTAAGGTAACGTATTTTTTTTAAACAAGTTTTTTTTTCAGACCTAAGTGAAAGAAACAAGCGAAAATACATGTATTTTTACAGTTAACTCTTAACTATAAATAAACAAAAATCGAACAATTCGAGACAAGTCTTGACAAGTGCGTGCGCGAACGAGCGAGACAGACACAGACACAGAGGCGGCGACCCGAAAGAGAGCGAGAGAGAGGATTGCCTGGGAAGTGTACAGGTACGGTACAGTTGTGATGTATGGCGGTTGTTTTTTAGCCCCATGTTAACTATTAGGTATTTAGCTGTTAGGATCCATTTTTTTTCTCTTTTTTTTCTAGCTGAAATTGTAGTCTACACACCTTAGAACTAATCGTTAAGTTGAACGAAGCTGGAGGTGAAAAAGAAAGCCCAGATGCTGTGGAATCTCTTTACCGATCAAAATGAACTTACAAAATTGTAAAATATTAAAAACAAAAATTGAAATACGATAAAAATGCATTTTTGCAATACAAAACAAAAAAAAAAAAGAGTTTTACTGGAGTATTGATATTGATATTTGATATTTGACTGCTTATTGTACAAAAAACACACCACACACACCTATTAAAAAAACGAACAAAATCTAAATTGTTTCTAAAAATATATATTAACTTCTTTACTTTTAGGTGTATATATTTTTCAGTGACTGATTGGAAAACCCCCTATAAAAAATACTTACATATACGTACATGTTTGTTCTACTCTCAAATTGGAAACGTTTCATCTTTTATTTTAAATTTACCGCCTTATCAACGCCACATCTGGCAACCCTAACCGATACCTATCGATAGAACCTTCCAGGCCAGAGCGAGAGGCAGCTAGTGTTCAAATCAGCTGCTGGAAACGACAGTGTTGTTGGAAGGCAAAGGCAGCGCATTCCAATGTCAATTAAATAAGCAAAAAAAAAAACCTAAGAAACGGAAAGAAAAGCAAGCTAGACGGACGTACTGTTCCGTAAAAAAAAACCGAAACGGCAACCAGGCTGGTGTGGCATCAACTCGCCTCTCTATTCTCCACCCAAAGAGGACACAACATTAAACAAGGCAGCGGAGCAGCAGCAGCCAGCGAACTGCGGACTACGCAATAAGCGATAACGACCTTCCGCCGAGCCCGAACCACCACCCCCTCGGATCACCCGCAGGAGCTGGAGGAGGAGCACCACCACCACCACCACCACCACTGCTCGCAATGCCCCAAACGAGGGCAGCGGCCGCTGAGGCGGCGGCCGCCGGCAGTGCCAACGGCCAGCCGCTGGTGAAGATCGGCCATTACCTTCTAGGTGCCACCCTGGGCACCGGCACCTTTGGCAAGGTGAAGATCGGCGAGCACCAAATCACGCGCGTCAAGGTGGCGGTGAAGATCCTCAACCGACAGAAGATCAAGAGCCTGGACGTGGTGGGCAAGATTCGTCGTGAAATCCAAAATCTAAAGCTCTTCCGGCATCCGCACATCATCAAGCTGTACCAGGTAAGCGGAGACACAGCAGGTGGTGCCAAGAGACACAGGCAGGTGCCTTCATCCTTTGTTTACCCTTAAAAAAAGCGAAATATCAGCTAAAAACTGGCACCAAGCCTCTGCACACGCTTAAAAACAATAAACATTTCCTGGGAAATGAAAGCAAAACCAGGCAAGAAGCATTTTGGAGGTCTGGAGAAGCTTGGTGACTCTTTTTATGTTTATTTAGATGGGTTTTTGTTTATGTTTTTAAAGAAAACAAAGTAAAAAGTAAGAAAATTGTTAAGAATTACCTAAAACCCTTAATTTTAAGCTCTTAAAACTCAAGTTCTCATTAAAAAACCTCTCCCCCTTAGGTCATCTCCACACCCTCGGACATCTTCATGATCATGGAGTACGTGAGCGGCGGCGAGCTGTTCGATTATATTGTAAAGCATGGCAAGCTGCAGGAGCATCAGGCACGTCGCTTCTTCCAGCAGATCATCTCGGGCGTGGACTATTGCCATCGCCACATGATTGTGCATCGCGACTTGAAGCCGGAGAACCTGCTGCTCGATCATAATATGCATGTAAAAATTGCCGACTTTGGTCTGTCCAACATGATGCTGGATGGCGAGTTTCTGAGGACTTCCTGCGGCTCTCCGAATTATGCTGCCCCAGAGGTTATCTCTGGCAAGCTATATGCCGGTCCCGAGGTGGATATTTGGTCCTGCGGCGTTATACTGTACGCTCTCTTGTGTGGAACGTTGCCCTTTGATGACGAGCATGTCCCTACGCTGTTCCGCAAGATCAAGTCGGGCATATTCCCCATACCCGAGTACCTGAACAAGCAGGTGGTGAATCTGGTGTGTCAGATGCTACAGGTGGATCCCCTTAAGCGGGCCAATATCGAGGAGATCAAGAAGCACGAGTGGTTCCAGAAGGATCTGCCCGCCTATCTGTTTCCCTCGTCCATCGAGCAGGACTCCAATGTCATTGACACGTACGCCGTGGCCGAGGTCTGCACCAAGTTCGGGGTGAAGGAGAGCGAGGTGCACAACTCCCTGCTCAGCGGGGATCCCCACGACCAGCTGGCCATCGCCTATCATTTGATCATTGACAACAAACGCTTCGCCGACGATGCCGCCAATCAGATCAATGAGATCAATAATTTCTTTGTGGCTGGATCACCGCCACCGCCGCCACCCGTGGCGCCGCCCATGCCGCAGGTGGGTCTGGATCAGCATCATTATCAGCAGGCGCCTTTGGCCACGGTCACAGTCGGAGGCGGCACGGCCGCTAGCTCGGGCACAGCCACACCTGTGCCGCCGGCTGCCGGAGCAGCAGGAGCTCCGGGCGTTGGCACGCCTGGTGGCACCACCGGCGGCAGCACCATTCGTCCGCATCCGGAACGCATTGCCCCGATGCGCGACCGTCAGCTGGCCATGTCCGTGCAGACTTCGGGCGGCGGGGCCTTTCCCGAGAAGACTGCACGCGGGGGCACTCCGATCAAGCGTGCCAAATGGCATCTGGGCATACGGTCGCAGAGCAAGCCCAACGACATCATGCTGGAGGTGTACCGGGCCATGAAGGCCCTCAGCTACGAGTGGAAGATCATCAATCCGTATCATGTGCGTGTGCGGCGGCAGAACGTGAAGACGGGCAAGTTCTCGAAGATGTCGCTGCAGCTGTATCAGGTGGATGCCAAGAGCTATCTGCTGGACTTTAAGTCGCTGACCAACGAGGAGGTGGAGCAGGGCGACGATGTCATAATGGAGAGTCTAACGCCGCCGCCTCTGAGTGTGGCGGGCGTGATGCCGCTGCAGCCAACGGGTCATCATACCATGGAGTTCTTTGAGATGTGTGCGGCTTTGATTATACAGCTGGCGCGATGAGGAGGAGGAGGATGAGGAGGAGCTGCTGCTGCTGCTACAGTTGTTGGTCTTGGAATCTTCTCGGTTTTGGCGGTCCGCCAGGGACCTCCCCGAGGATTGACCAAAGGACACTCTAAGGAGAATGACGCGCACACAGAAGGAACTCACAAGGGAAGAAGGAAGGAGGAAGAAGGGAGAAGGAAGAAGGAAGCAGGGAGCAGGAAGCAGGAAACAGGAGCAGAAAGGACCTATCCCTTCCCTTGTGCGATCCTTTGTGTTATGTTTCAATTAAATCTAATTAAATTTTTTGTATTTCGAGTGCCGCAACGCCGCCGCTTCTTCCGCTTTTAGCTCGATTTTCGTGTGCGGGGCCTGTTTCTATTTTCTCTATATATTTTTCTGTTTAAACATGTTGCGTTATTATTATTACTATTACTATTATTATTATTATTTTAACCGAACCAAGAGAATCCATTGTCTATTTTGTATTAACGAAGCGCCGGATGTGTGTGTGTTGCTTAGCTTGTAATCCCTGAATAAAGCGAACCATAAATATTCTAAACAAAAGGAGAGTTCTTAATTAAGATTAGTCGATAGTTAAGATTAGTTTTTATTGCGTTACATATATTTATAGATTTTGTGCACTCGCTCGTAGTTCTCCTCCTTCACAGTCTCCCGTTTTCGTAGGTAGTAAAATCATTAATATCGGTCCCGTTCCCTGTAGTGGACAACAGAGTCCCTAATCCTCACTGATCCTGCTGCTGCTGCTGCTTCCGCTTCAGCTTGTCGATCAGCGTCTCGATGCTGTTGGCGTCCACCAAACCGATGAACTTGTCCACCACGACGCCGTTGCGGAAGGCCAGCACCGCCGGCACGGCCTTCACCTCGAAGGTCTCGACGAGATCCAGGTTCGTCTCCACATCGATCACCGCCAGGTCGATCTCGTTGGAGTTCTCCAGCAGCTCGAGCATCTTGGGCGTGAGTATCTTGCAGGGGTCACACCATTCGGCGTGGAAGTTTACAATCACCGGATTGTCGCTGTTTATCACCTGCGGGGATATAGTATTATATAGTATACAGCTTTATATATTTTATATTAAAATTTAGGGGAATTCGAGGGGGTAGGGAGAAGGTTTTGCTTTAAAAAACTGCTTAATTAAATTTTTTAAGGT